>CAUYPK010157205.1:0-177715 GCA_963574355.1 Loris lydekkerianus
CTAAGATAGTCATCGCCCCGTGGAGGTGCTCCTCAGACAGTCATCGCCCCGTGGAGGTGCTCCTAAGATAGTCATCGCCCCGTGGAGGTGCTCCTCAGAGAGTCATCGCCCCGTGGAGGTGCTCCTCAGAGAGTCATCGCCCCGTGGAGGTGCTCCTAAGATAGTCATCGCCCCGTGGAGGTGCTCCTCAGAGAGTCATCGCCCCGTGGAGGTGCTCCTCAGAGAGTCATCGCCCCGTGGAGGTGCTCCTCAGATAGTGGCTAAACCATGGGTTTCTTTCCCCTTTCTTATTGCTTGCTTCAAGGTAAGCTCCTATAGTAGCATTTCTTGAAACACCCCTCCTCTGTTTAACATGATACACCTTTCCCAAACATAACTTTGTTATTAAAAATGTGTGTACAATATTTGCAAGGGCTTCTGATGTTAAGAAACTTTGTAAAGGGCTTCCACACCAGGCCAGTCTCCTTTTCTCTGGCAGAAAAGGATATTTGAATCAAAGTAATTGCTACACTTGGAACCAAGTATTTCCACAAACATTGCTAGGAAAAAAAGGCAGTGTCTGTCTCGCCTGCCTCACCAGGGAAATCCCTCATTTTGACCCGGTTTTCTCAGCAGTTTCCTCTTTGCACCCAAACTGCTCCTTGCCCGTGGGCGCTGCCCACTGTCCCCACCCAGGCAGGAGGGCTTCCCACACGCTCCTCTCCGCTCTGGTCCTCCCTTCTGAGTCCTGTTACTTTGTAGATGTACTGGGCCACACAATAAATGATGAAATCTTCTGCTTTCTTGCCTGACGTTATCTTCCCTGAAGTTAGTAACTACTATTTTTTTTGTTTGCTTAATTTTTATTCTTTTCTAAATGTCCTTCTGAATGAGTCAACTTTGATTTTCACCAGTTACCTAAATCTCCACTCTGTCCAAATAGATCTATGATTCAACAGATTTTTATCTTCACGAAGTTCCAGAACTTTCAGAACTGGTGGCCTTCCACACTGCTGTCTGACTGTTAGCTTACGATCTCCCTTCACCCCCCTCTGGTTGTCCACCCTGCCTTGGTTGGGGGTCCTAGTTTCGGGGCTTCCTCAGCAGATGATGGGGAGGAGCAGCTGCTCCCGAGACTGTCCCTCTATACCCATCTTCTGTCTCCTTCTCGGCCTCCCTCCCTGTGGTACTTCTGCCAGTCTGGACAGCTTGTCTGCTGCGATGGCCCAGACCCTTCTTCTGGAGGGTGTGAGCTCCTGGTGTGATGTCCTTAGTGGGCCCCGGTTGCTTAGGTGGGCACTGGGCACCCAGCTCATTCCTCCCTGCCACCACTTGGGCATGAGTGTCCCATCTCCCATGAGCAGATGTAGTGTGTACCCACATGGACAAAAGGAATGCAATTCTGACCCAGGCGACAGCATGGCTGAACCTCAGGAAATTATGCCGAATGACATAAGCCAGTCACAAAAGGACAAATAATGCATGATACTACTCATAAGAAGCCCTAGAGTCATCAGATTCATAGAGACACAAGGTGCAATGGTGATTGTGGGGGGGTGGGGGTGTGGGGGCGGGGGGGCGCTAGGGGTGGGTATGTGGACTGAGTAACGGGCAGTTCTGTTGAATTCTGCCCTCCCCAATCACACTGGCACATAGGGGTGCACACACAGAAAATACAGGGGACAGTCACCCTACAGATGGACACTGGCTGGGAGAGGGTCAACCTCACTTGTGCTCACAAGCCCATCTCGAGGCGGGATTCCATCCAGGTTGGGGAAACTCCAAAGCCCGAGCATTCTGCAGGACGGAGAAGTTGCTGTGGCTTGTTCTCCACAGGCTCCTGAGAGCGAGAAGGGAAAAGGCGGGAAGTGGGAGTCATTGTCCAGCTCCAGGGCGAGGCAGCACTTGGAGAGGAGGAGGCCTGGGCCTTTGGTTGCCCCAGGGTGAAGAGAAAGGCCTGGGTTGGGTGGTGGGAGCATGTGGGGAGAGAAAAAGCTTGGGGACTGTAGGCATGAGGCAGGACTGGCTGAGGAGAGGGATGGGAGTGTCCCTTTGGAAGGGAAGAGGGCTTGGGTGGCAGCTGGCCTCGCATGCTTTAGCCATGTTCCTCCCTGCCCCTCCCTCTGCTCCCTCCCTGTACACATGAGTGCCCAGTGTAGGCACTGTGGAGCATCAGTGTGAGGGACACCAATAGTCTCCAGGGTGGCTGCTACAGAGATGGCCACTGCATTCATCTGGGGCTGCTGCAACAAATTACCACATGCTTGGTGGCTTAAACCAAGGCAAACTTATTCTCTTACAGTTTCATTGAGCCAAAAGCAAGGAGTTGGGAGGGCTGTGTTCCTTCCCGAGGCTCTAGGGGAGAGTTCATTCCTTGCTTTTCACATTCCTGAGGCTTCTGCTCTCCTGAGCTCATGGCCTCTTCCTCCACATTTGAGCTGGTGTTGCAGCATCCTTAAACCTCCCTCTGCTTCTGCTGTCATGTCCCTTTCTCCCTTCTGTAGTTGGTCCCTTCTCCCTCTGCCTCCCTCTTGTTAGGACCCCTGAATGTTTAGGATCCATCCAAGATAATCTCTCCATCTCAAGATTTGTAAGCACGTGTGTGAAGTCCCTTTTGTCACATAAGGCAACCTGCATATTCACAGGTACCAGAAGTTTGTAGCTGGACATTTGGGGGAGGGGGCATTATTCAGCTTCCTACAGCTGCCAACAATTCCTCCTGTCCCCATAGGTACATGCCACTCTTTAATCATTCAGAGCTGGGGCTATCTATTTTCTCTCCCCTGGAATCTGGGCTGCCTGGTGATTTGCTCGGACACTGTGCCAGTTTGGGGCTAGGCTGTGAGAGGCCTGGCAGCCTCTGCTTTCACTTTTTTGAGTTCTTTGAGATGGGATGGCAAGTAAAGAACTCCAACAACTTGGATGGAAAGAGAAATAATTGAGAGACCAGAGAAAAAGAAAGACAGAGAGGCACTCAGTTAAGCCCCAGCCCCAGCCCTATCAGCTGCAGTGCTAGGCATAAGAGTGAAGCCATCTTGGCTCCTCCAGCCCTGGTGGAGTTTCCTGTTTAGAGCAGATACCAGCCAACCTGGCTGAGCCCTGCCCAAATTCCTGACACACAGAAGCATGAGGTTCTTATTTTAAGTCACTAAATGTTAAGGTAATTTGTTACGCAGCACCAAATAACTGAAATTGTCTTACTTCATGGAGCACAGGGATTTTAGTGTGTGTGTGTGTGTGGGGGGGGGGGTGGAAAGTAGGGAAATTCATACCCCAAACAAGTAAATCAAAGAGCAGACTGTGACCAGGACAATGACAGAGATAAGCAGGGTGACAGGACAGAGTGGCTGGGAACAGGGGTTGCAGTGGTAGCTACTTTAGTTATGGTGGTCAGGGAAGCTTCCTGGAGAAGCGGAGTTCATGGAGCGCTTGGCACATGGTAGCCCTGCCCCAGTCAAACTCTCTGGACTACCTGGAGAGGAGGCACTTAAGGGGTTGACGTCAGATTACTCAGCTCCTAAGGAACGAGGCTGGGATTTTGAATCCAGGTGGTCCAGCTTAGCAAAAGGCCTGGTGGTAAGAATAAGATGAGCTTAGTTGGGTACCATGGTTAGCAGGGCCTAGCCCCTGGCAAAGCTGCCATGCCCAATGGCTCAGAGGACCCACCACTCACAGCCCCAGGGGTAGGGAAGGGAGCAGATGCCTGCCTGGTTTGGGGGTCACACACCAGGGCATGGGTTTGTTTTACCCACATCTCTGCCCCACAGGCCCTTGGGAGGCCCCTGGGGTCTCCTGGAGCACACAATGAGAGGAGCTGTTGGCGCTGCCTTGAAGCTCCTCCAGGTGCACAAGTGAGCAAGACCAGCCTGGCTCCGGAAGCACAGGTCCTCAAACTCCAGCCCCTGAAATTTTGGTCCAGAGATGGTGGGGCAGGTCAGCCCCTTATGTACTAAGCCATGACAAATTTTGGAGTAGTTTGTTAAGTAACTATGGTTGGAATGTTTCCTGTGCTGATGGGGCACCTGGTCTCAGGGGCACCCTGGTGAGCAATGTGGCAGGAGGGATGTTCTCAAGAGACCCTGCAGGTGACATTCTAATTGCCAGCTTTGGGGAGGATGCTTAAAATTGGGAAACAGGGCATCAGCTTCTTAGCAGTCACGGGGGAACTCAGGGTGCTGGAGGAGGTGTGGACATCTCCAGGTGGTCTCAAGGTGCCGTTGCACCATTTCCTCGCCTCAGTTTCCTCACCTGAAAGGATGAAGTAAAGGAACTTGAGAATGCTTCAGCATGCATCGGGTCTTTAGAATCTGCTTGTGGTTGCCATGGACTCTGAGGGCATGCCAGCCCCGAGGACTCCAACAACGCTGTTGAAGATGTTTTTTATCTCAGCTCTCAGCTCACTGGCATCCCAGGGTAATTCTCCAGGGTCCTTGTATCAGTGAGGGCTCAACCAGAGGATAAACAAGTGGGAGGCAGATATTAAGGGATTTATGGTGAGAAGTTGGCCCAGGTGACTGTGGGTTGGCTGGGTAAGTCTGGAATCCATGAGGCAGGCTGTGTGGGTAAGCAGGGTCTTGGGTACAGCCCAGGCTGCTGTCCATAGACGGGGTGCCTTCTTTGGGACCCTCAGCTCAGCTCCAAGGCCCTTCCACTGATTGGACCAGGCGCACCCACATCATCCAAGACAATCTCCTGCACCTGCCATCAGCTGATGGTGGATTTGAGTTCCACCTGCAGGACACCGCCACAGCAACACCTGGATTATTGTCTGATGGAAAGATTCAGGCCTGGGGCCTCACCAGGCTGACAATTCAAACTGCAACCTTCACCCTTTATCTTTGAAAATATGCCCCCAAAACTATGGAGGACTATGGTGGTGGGGGAAAAAGAAATATGATATATAAATGTATGTGTATGTATGAGCACGTGTCTATATAAATATACAAGCTTTGTAGAATTTGTATGTATTACATATAGGTATAAAGTCTCCCCCAGAGCCAGATGGGCCTGTCGACTCTCTTTTCTTTGGAAATCAGCTCCACACTGATGATTTAGAGATAATTTATATGCCCTCCTAAGTGACAAGGGATTTCCCATATAATTAGCAATAATGATAAATAAAAATAAAATATGGGATTATGTATGGCCATTTATCCATAATAAAGCTGTAATTCCATCTGTAGGGATCATAAACTGCCGTGCGTGTGTGGGGTGTCCTGTGAGGTGAGCTCCATCACCAGAAATCTTGTGAAATGACAGTTGACCATGTGACTGCAACGCACCACATATTTGGAGGATGTGATGGTGCTGGGTTGCAGGGAGCTGGGGAACCAAGCCCCCTCAAGGGGCGTGGGGGGCCAGAAGGCCAGCTCACCTGCCACTGCCCCTGAGGACAGCTTCCTCTTGCAGGTAGCAGGCATAGGCATGCCAGGACAGTCCCTCATGCCCTCCCCCCTAAACAGTCCCCCGGGTAGCTAAGCCTTCTAGGTACATCTCATGTAACCCTTCCAATGAACTTGTCAGTTGAGCACAACAATCACCCCACTTCACAGACCAGGAAACTGAGGCTCAGAGGTCATTATGTATAAGGCCAAAGATCTGGCAATGGCAAAACAAAGAGTGGCAGGGTGGTCTGACCCCATGCTTTCAACCAACACCACTGGGCACGATTCCCCTAAGGAAGCTGACATTATTAGCACTGGCATTCACTCATACCACGTCCCGCTATTGTCGTGGATTCTAAGGGAGCTTGCTCATGGTATGTTAGGAGACGTAACTGATGCTCCCACTGTAGACAGAGGAAACCGGGGCTTTGTTCCAGCTATCAGCTCATTGGCATCCCAGGGTAATTCTCCAGGATCCCTGTGTATGAAAATGCAGCTGGGTTGGCACTCAAGTCTGTCTGGCAGCTGAGCTCTTCATAGGTATAGGTGTCTGCCTGTTACCTATTCCAGGGAGCAGCTGGCATGTCACAGGATCTGACAGAAGGGTGTGAGATGGACCCCAAAGATATCAGGTCCTAGTCCCTGGAACCTGTAAATGTGAGTTTATTTAAGAAAAGGTCTCTTCCTTCATGATGAAGTCAAGGCCTTTGAGATGGGAGCATGTCCTGCATTATCTGGGTGGGCCCTAAATGTCATTTCAAGTGTTTTTGCAAGAGAGAGGCAGAGGGAGATTTGAGAGAGAGGAGGAGAGGGTGACATGACCTCAGAGGCAGATTCTGGGGGCAGTGAAGCCACAAGCCAAGCAAGGAATGCCTGGAACCACCACAAGTTGGAAGAAGTAAAGAAGAACCCTACCCTGGGGCCTTCAGAAGGGGCATGGCCTTGCTGACAGCTTGGTTTCAGACTTTGGGCCTCCAGACTGTTAGGGAATCAATCTATGTTGTCGTAAGCCACCAGTCTGCAGGCCTTTGGTACAGCAGCCCCACCAGACTGATCCAGGGCCCTTGGGGAGAGCAAGTGAGGCAAACCTGCCCCCCCTCCCCACACTGCCCTCCTGCCAGAGACATCTCTGGGGGTCCCAGGACCTCTCAAAGCACCCTAGACACCATTGCACGAAGCCCTTGTGACTGCTGTTAACAAATTATCACAAACTTAGGGGCTTTAAAACTACAAGAAAGTATTACCTTACAGGTCTGAGAGCAGCAATCGTCCGAGTTTGCGGGGCTGAAATCCGTGTGTCAGCAGTGCTCTTGTCCAGAGGCTCCAGGGAGGTCCTGTCCCACCTTCTGGAAGCCTCTGGGAAGTGGGGCTAAAGAGATGGGAGATCCAGAGCCCACTGAAGCTGCCTCAGGGCAGGTGACACCGGCCTTGGGCACAAAATTTAAGAAGATGCAAACCCACCCCCAATCCCTCTGTAATCTAGAGAAAAGATATTTTAGTGCTATTTTTTTAAAAATTAAAGTTAATGCAAAATTTCATGGTAAACAAAATATCAAAGCTTTAAATAAAGACACATAAATAACAGTGCCGTCCCAGCCTATGGGGGCCTGAGGTAAAAGGAGGAATCAGTAATACTGATGCAGCTTCAGTTAAAATTTCCATATTTTCCCAGCACTCTGGGAGGCAGAGGCAGGAGGATCACTTGAGTTTAGGAGTTTGAGACCAGCCTGAGCAACAGCAAGACTTGGTCTTTACTAAAACTAGCCAGGCCTTACTGTGGCTGCCTGTAATCCCAGCTACTGGGGAGGCTGAGGCAGGAGGATAGCTTGAGGTTGCTGTGAGCCATGATGGTATGGCACTCTACCCAGGGCGACAAAGTAAGACTCTGTCTCAAAAATAAATAAATGAATAAATAAAATTTCCATATTTTGCTCATCCTAGATAAGTTTGCATTGATTTTGGATTTTTAAGACATTATTTATCTTTAACACTGTTGGTTTCTTTTTGTTCTTCCTTCAATTTCCTCCCCCGCCTCCGCTTCTTTGGGCTGCGGGAAAGAGGAACGGGGGTAGGGGTGGGGGTGGGGTGGGGGAAAGACGCGGCATTTCCAGAGGTGGCCGGTGGGTGGCGCTGCAGACAGCGGCGCCTCCCGGTTCCGGCTCTTCTGGGCGGCGGTGGCTTCCGGCAGGTGCTTGTCCCCCGCCCTCCCCTCAGGTGGTCGTTCCCTCTCAGGTGGTCGTCCCCTGGCACGCCTTCGCCAGCGCCGACCGCGCAGTCTCTTGCGCCTGGCGTGAGTCGGACCTCAGCCGGGCCCCACAGACCCAGCGCTTGGCGGGGTAGCGTGGCCCACCTGGACGTGGGACCCCCGCCCGGAAGACCCCCAGCGGCTCCCGGCTCCGCAGCTGCGCCTCCTCCCAGCAGGGGGCAGAGTGGCTACGCGCAAGGCCAGCCTGAGCTTGGGGACGGTTTTCTTCCCGCCTTTGCTGCACTTGCTTCTTGCAAACTACCCTGACCGTGGGACAGAGCCTCAAGACTGCTCTAAATTTAACCCCTTACTGCTCAGGCCTTGCTCCTGGGAAGGGAGGGAGGGCGGGCCTCGGAGTTCTAGTCTTGGTGAGCAGAATGTTTTTCTTGGATTTCCACACACACAAATGTCAAATATCTGTTCAGTTTCCTGTGTGTCAGGCTCTCTACATCCCTTCTCTGCCGACTCCTCCCAGTAGCCCTAAAGCGGTGGCTACTCCCGTGAGTCCCGCTGTGTAGATGGGTTCTCAGTAGGGTGGGGTCTCTTGCTAAGGTCCCAGGACCGTTGAGTGAAAAGAGAGATTCAGACTCAAGTGTCCAGGCTCAAAGTTGGAATGCAAGTCCTCTGTCAGCTCTGTCAGTTTCATCTGATGTAGACTCCATGATGGTGATTCCCACTGAAAGTGGAGGTTGCAGCGGCAGGAGATGGAGCTGGGCTGTGCAGTTGACCTTCCCCTTGGGTCCCTGCCCTGTTTCTTGCAGTGAAGAGTGAGGAAACAACCGGAAGACCATGCATTTTGTTAATGGCTCTACCAATTTGGGTCTCTCCTCCCCACTCCTCCTTCCAGCCTCCTGGGAGTCCATTGAGAGCCTAGAACATGAATTGTCTGAGTGCCACCTGCAAACACAGACCTAGCACTGCACTCACCTGTCTAGGCCAGCCCACATGCCAGGCCTTTAAGTTCCCCCAGGGCAGCACCCAGCCACTGACATGGGGCAGGGCTTGAAGATAGCTGACCTTGAACACCACCATGATGGTGGTCATTTCTTGGTGCTGTTATTGAGTCTGGTAGTGCACAAAGGGCTTTTGGGTTTTACTTCATTGAATCTTCACAACAGCCCCATTTTGCTGATGAGAAGCTGGTTAGAGACCTGAGAGTGCTGGGATTTGAACTTGGGTCTGGTAGGCTCTGGCCTGAGTCTAATGAAGGTGTGAGAGAAGAAGTGGTTTTTCAAGAATGAGGGCAAATTAACAATGGGATCTGAGTTCTTCCCTGGAGGGTTCTTAAGGAGATTAGAATCCCAGAAGGCTAGTATGGGGAGGCCCGGCACACCCTAAAGCCCTCTAAAGTCACACCCAGAGAGAGGATCTCCCCCCAATCCAAGCCAAGTCTGGTGTGTGTGTGTGTTATTTTCCTTTGTGTACATTTTGTACTTTTGCTCATTTCCTACCATAGGAAAGTGTGCATTACTTTTCATAATTTGAAAGGAAAACCATAGAAAAAGGCTTCAGATAAAAGCACACTTAGAGATAAGTTAACTGAGACCAGGTAGCTAAAGGGGGCTCTTAGCAGGATGCTTGGTCAATGCCGGGAGTTGGCAGGTGGGGGTCCTGGCTGGTGCCCTCCTGTCACTGCAGGGCTTCATAAGCCAGACAGAGGGGGGTGCAGGTGGTGGAGGAAAGCTGATGGCTGGTGGCAGTAATGACTGGGTTTTCTGTGGGTGTCTGGTTGGTGACCTTTTAGAGGAATGGATTCAGAAGTGACTGCTATTTGTCGAGGTCTAGTTCAGAGATGTAGGAGGGAGTCACCTGCTCCACATTAAATGTCAGGCCCCACTGTCGATGGATGTGGGAAGAACATCCTGGCAGGAAGCAGCTGACAGGGGCTTGATGGACTCTGGAGCCCGAGTGTGTCCTCAGAAGCATGTGTGTGTCCACCTGGTTTGTTGGGATGTTCATCTGTGACTTGTTCCTGTGTGTGCTTGTGTTTTCTCCCTTTCCTAGAAGGTAATAGGAATCTTTCATCAGGGGGTTGTGGGATGGAGCGGAAAACTGAATTTGCCTAAGGACAATCCCACTCCTGGTTTTTATTTTCAGAAGGAGGGAGCCTTGGAGGAAGCATAGCTGAGATAGGGAGAGAAAGAGCAACCAAGCAGGAGAGGAGTTCCCAGGGCTGGGGGGCGGGGCATGGAAGGGCTGCTAGGAGTTCTTGCCAGGCTGACACCTGGATGTAGAAGCCTCTGCT
Organism: Loris lydekkerianus; assembly: GCA_963574355.1. Classification (NCBI taxonomy): domain Eukaryota; kingdom Metazoa; phylum Chordata; class Mammalia; order Primates; family Lorisidae; genus Loris; species Loris lydekkerianus. The sequence continues at coordinate 9,854 of CAUYPK010157205.1, forward strand.
TCTCCAAAGCCCCCTGTGGCTCTGCCTCTTGACCTTTGTCCCCAAGGGACCCTTAGGGTCACACAAATCCAGGGTCCTGGAGCCAGAGAAAACCTCAGGGTTTGAAGCAGGCTTAGCCACTTTGCTGGCAATCTCTGGCAAGCCCCTCTGACTTCCTTGTGCCTCAGTATCCTCATCTGCAAATTTGCGATTGGAGTAGTAGTTGTGTGTCATTTCATGAATATCCCCAGGGTCTCCTGAGGCTGCATAGCACTTGTAGCTGGAGAATGGGGGCTCAGGAACAGAAATATGTCATCTCCTTCAAGGCCCTTCCACACTGGACTTGACTATACTTATGGGGACACTGGCTTCCCAAGGGGCTTTATGTGTCCAGTGACAGAACAAGCTCTGCTCAGGGACTGACTCTGAGACACAGTGTCCCCTAACTGATGACCAGCATGGGACCACCTGTACCACCTTAGTCCCTCCATCACCCAGAGAAAGAGTAAGTGACCATACCAAGATGTCAGGACATACATGAGAAATCTGTCCATCCTCTCCTCAGACTTTTAGGGAAGACACAGACGAGGCCCTGACCACCCAGGAGGCAGCCCATCCGTCTGGAGTGGCAAGATGGTGTGGGCAAGGGTAGTAGTGGTGGGGACTAGAGTCCACGCAATGTGGTGGTGGCCTGGCTGCCCAGCACACATTGGGGCTGCTCTGTCTCCCTCTTTCTCCTTTTCTTTTTCTGTCTCTTGTTTCCCCCCTCTTTCTGTCTCTGCTCCCCCCCTTCTTTCTCTTCCCACACTCTGGAGTGCAGGAGATGGAGGTGGGGGCTATGCTGGTGCTCTGTGCCCACTCTGGGGACTCAACCTTTTCTGCACTGAGGGGAAGGAATGAGGGGATTAGTTTATATAATCCCCAGCAGACGCTACGAACTCCGTGAAAAGAGAGCCTTCAGAGCTGGTGCCGTGGGATCTCATCAAAGGGCGGCTGTGTTGGCCTGGCTGGGTCTGGGAGGGGAGGAGGGGGCTTTGGAAGGTCACTCTGTGCTTCCTCTGAGGTGTCTGGGTGGATGCTGGGGGCAGCAGCTTTCCTAAGGACTCAGTAACACACCAGCGCATTCAGAGTCTTTCCAGAAAAATTAGAGAAGTATGTGCCACTGAAATTACATTTCTTTTTTTCTGATTCAAAGACTGACAATAATTTTGGTCTGGGTTGGTAACATTCCTGTCCTCCATTTTCTTTTCCCTGGTCCCTGAATCAACAAGGAAGGGCATGCTTGGTTTTGGATCCTTTGATTGGTTTCTAGAGGGGGGCCTGAAAGGGGTTGAGGCAATTTCTGTTTGCACCAAAAAAAGTTGTAATAGCATTTGAGATGCATGTCTGAACAACATCCCACAGTGTGGGTAGGTTTGGACTCACAAACTCACTCCTCGGGGGTCTTGCAACATGAAGCCATGGCCTGGGCCTCTATTTTAAAAGTTTGGCAGGAAATCAGATGTATCTGATAGATTTATGCATTTATTATTTATTTTAAAATTTTCTAAAACTGAAGTAATACAGGCAAGCACACACATCAAATGCTCAATGCATTTTCACAAGCAGAATACATCTGTGTCACCGGCATCCAGATTAAGAAACAGAATGTGACCAGCACCCTCCTGACTTCTGTCGGCATTGATCAGATCTGTCTGGTTTTGCACTTTATATAAATGGAATCATACAACATGTTCTTTTTGGTGTCTGGTGTCTTTAGCCTAACATTCTGTGGATTTATTTTTTATCTCTAATCCCACCAGAGCAGTTTTCCCAAGGCTGGGAATGATTCTGATAGACAGGTCCATTGGTGGTGGTGGATGGATGACCAAAGTCACGGCCAGATGACCAGATGGTCACTACGGATGATCGTGATCCAGTGTGTCAAACTCCAAGCCCATTTGTGGCCTCTGTTGTGCTGAATTAGATTCATGCAGTGGACACACACGCACACACACATATATATCAGAATTGGGAAAAATATATAAAGAATAATGTCACACACATTACCCAGAACTGACAAATTTAAAATCCTCCAGTTATGATTTTTAAGGTGAAATTAGCATTACATAAAATCTGCCATTTTAATGTGTGCAATTCAGTGTCCTTCACGCATTCACAATGTTGCACAACCATCCCCTCTACCTAGTTCCAAAATATTTCATCACCCTGGAAAGGACACTGCGCCTCTCCTGGGCCCTCCCCAGCCAGGCCACCCCTAATGTGCCTTCTGTCCCCGCCAGCTACCTGTTCTGGATTCGTATTAATGGGATCGTACAATGGGTGACCTTTGGGTTTTCTTGCTTCTTTTACTTAGCCTAATGTTTCCGAGGTTCATCCATTTTGTAGTGTGTCACTACTTTATTCCTTTTTATGGAATAAAAGGAATTTTTATTCCATTTTTGCCTAAGGCAATTTAAAAAAAAAAAAAAGTAATGAAACATTACTGATAAAAGTTGTAGAGTCTGCTTTTCCATAGGAACACATCTGTTCCACAGTCCCCAAATGCATTCCTAGGGAGAAACAACTGTCTCGAAATTTGTCCTTCAGTGTGCTTTTTGTTTTTGTTTTTATAAATCAGGAATTATTTGACAGGATAAACATCCGGGTTTCCATGTTCTTTTGGCCAATCAGAAGATCAGGCCTCACCAGAGTCCCGCCTCCTGGCAGCCTATTGGGTCGCCCACTACAGGGCCCCGCCCCTTAGGCGAGCCTGAGTTCTGCAGACCTCAGGCCTCACCTGGCTCAATTAACTTACCAGCTTGTTACTTCTGATGGATTTCACAGCCCAGAAGTTCCCAAACATCTGTCTGTGCCTCACAGTGGATAACCAATGAAGTTTCCTTTTTTTTTTTTTTTTTTTTTAATGTGGCTATATGAATAAAATAAAGACACATCTTTTCCAGCAAGAGCTGGTTTAAGGATGGGCCTCAATTTTGAGAGACTCTCCTTTCTACTTTCTCAGCAATAAATCATTCCTTTATGAGATAACTATGATAGTAAATACATTTGTCTAGGGGTATGCAAACCGTCTTCGTAAAGGGCCAGACAATACATTTTCAGCTTTGCAAAACCTGCGGTTTTCTTTGCAACTACTTACGTCTGCTCTTGTAACACAAATGAGCGTGGCTCTGTGCCTATTAAGCCTTATTTGAAAAAAAAAAAAAAAAAAAAAAGGTTGGGCAAACTTTGGCCAGTGGATCATCCTTTGCACACCCCTGATTTAATAGAGAGTGGTGGTAGCTATGTATTTTTAAATGTTTAACGCTAATGAAGATTTCTCATCTTCTTGAAGTTAGGCATAGTCAGGGCTCTGAGATGTGAGCAGAAGAGACAGATCTCACCTCTGGGCTGAAGCATTTCCAGGCTCATGTGCACTGAAACAGCAATAACACCTATCATGGACCACATTGTCTCCCGTCACTGCTGCCTCTGCAAAAGGTGTATGTCACAGTGTTAAAATGCCCATTCTTTCATGGAGATTGTGGTGACGGCAGGAGGGAAGCAGAGTCAAGATGACTGATTATTGACGGATTGTTGAGGGAGAGGAAGCTGAGATCTATCTAGGCTGGGTATGAATGCTGCTGCGGAGGGACAGCGGTGTCTTGGGGTAAGAGGGCAAAGCGGCTCCTGGAATCAAGGGTTTCACTTTCGGCGTGTCAAGTTTGAGATGCCCAAATGGAGATGTCATGAAAGCAGTTGGAAAGATGAGTTTAGTTTAGAAATTTACAAATTGGGGCTTCTGGCATATTTGGTTTGACTTGCATAGTATTTAATAATAACTGAAACATTAAAGAATGTAAAAACATTTAAAAAATATGGAGATTTTACATTTATAAAATCCAAAATTTTCAGCTTCCTTTGAAGCAGTGTGGGTCACGACCCCTTTGGGGGTCTCCTGCATATCAGATATTTACATTACAACTCATAACAGTAGCAAAATTACAGTTATGATGTAGCAGCGATTATGGTTCGGGGGTCGCCACAACATGAGGAACTGTATTAAAAGGTCGTGGCATTAGGCAGATTGAGAACCACTGCTTTGAAGAATTGGAAGATCTGGCCATACTGATGGCCAGTGACATGCTGGGGCTGAGGAACAACTGTCCCTTTCAGCAAGACAGGGACCCTACAGTTTGCCTCTGTCTCTGCCACTTCTTGCAAGATCCTCAATCCTGAATTTACATGACACTTGCCATTTATCATTTTATTCAGTATGTGACTTTCCTTGCAGTAGAGAGAGCCCAAAATATTTTTTCACACCCATGTCTTTACTGACAGTTGGAAAACAAAAGATAGTACAAGAGGGTCGTGTTACAGAGGAAGTAGGAATGGCAGATACTTTTCCTTACACTTGGCTCGTTTTGTTGTACCTTGGAGGGTCATCCTTCCTGTATCAGCTAGCACTGCAGCCCCCAGCCCCTGGGCTGTGCCGGCTGGTACCCCTCAGCAGGAGATGAGTGGAAAAAGGAGGAAAGCTTTATCTGTATTTGCAGGCACTCACCATCGCTGCATCACGACCTGAGCTCTGCCTCCTGTCAGATAAGTGGCAGCATTAGATTCTCATAGAAGCACAAATCTTCCTGGAAACTATGCATGGGCGGGATTTAGGTTGCGGGCTCCTTATGAGAATCTAATTCCTGCTGATGAGATGTGGCGCTGAGGTGGTGATGCTAGCAATGGGGACTGGCTGCAAATACAGAATGGCACTGTCTAGCTGCAGAAAAACAAGCTCAGGACCCCTACTGATTCTGCACTATGGCACAATGTAATAGTAATAGAAATAAAATGCACAATAAATGTAATGCACTTGAATCAGCCTGAAACCACCCCCTTTCCTGGTCTGTAGAAAAATAGTCTTCCATGAAATTGGTCCCTGGTACGGGAAAGGTTGGGGATGAGGTTGTTTGAATTTTTGGTTCAAACAAAAAGTAGTGATTTATACAGCAGAATAAAAAGTTGGGCTGAGCTAGTAGATGAACTGGAGTGCCCACCTGGTCTCTGCTGCACCCCAGAGATTGAGATGGGCCCCAGCACCATCTTGGTAGATCCCTTGGCTTTTGTAGGTGCAAGTTTTTTAATATACTCCTATATATTGGCATTACTTTATAGAATTAAATAGGGGAAACAGGAAACTGCTGAAACTAACGATGAGAAGTAAACCACTCTCACACCAATGTCATTGCAACCAGGATGGGTGTCATTTGACACCATGGCACATCCCTGGCCCAAGTGAGTGCTCAAGGGAGGTAAAACTGATGGTTTTATGTTCATTTTTGAAAAAAAAAAAAAAAGAAAGAAACCTACTAAAGAATAGATATTGAGTCTGAAATACAGCACTAACTACCACATTTAAGTATAAGGGGTAATTCGGATTTTGTAAAAATGTTTTCACTTTCTGAGAAGTTCCCTGATGGCATGTAAGGAGATCGCTAACATTTTAAACATTTGACCTTCATGTAGGGTTTCAAGGAAGCATTTTATTTGAACATTGGAAGTGCCTGTGACTTTATTACAATGCCATGTTGTGGAAGTTTGTTGGGCTATGACTGTCTCAAGGTCTGAATGTCCCTCCTGACTCCATCACCAGCAGCACCCCCTACTTTAATGAATATTGAGCACCTAATACGTACAGAGCATTGCCCTAGACACTGTGTGTAATAGTGAGAAAATTCAAACATGATACTTGGCTTATCAGGGGTACTAAGCTATTAGGGAAGTAAGATGTTAATAAAAAAAAAAATCACACAAAAAGTGTAAAATTTCTGTGTGACCGTTATGGAGGAGTGATATTTGTTGTTCTGATAGCGTGTATGTAGGGGGGTGTGGCAGGGCAGATGAAGTTCTCTCAGGAGGAGAAACTGGCTGAAAGCTAAAGACAAGTGGGCATTTAGTGGTGAGAGGGGCAGAAGTATTGCCGGGTCTGGGAGTTGATTTTACTTTACTTATAAACTAGTAAGTCAGCATGTTACAACTCATAGGTGCTGGAAGAAGATACGAGACTCCTGGGTCAGAGACAAAGGCAGTTAGCTGCAGAAGTGTCAGGGTGTGTGTGCTGGTTCCCTTGCCCTCAGATCCCACGGAGTGGTGTGGTGTGTTTGTGTCACAGCCGGAGGATACTGAGCTGGGAACCAGCCACTCTATAGCAAGCAGGAAGTAGGGCCGCCTCTTGTCCTGAAGGGAGACATTGCCCGTCCCTTCTGGTTGTCCGTGGCAAACACAATGCTCAGAAAGGCCCAGGCAAAGAGCAGTCCTGTATGTGGCACACCTGGTGTATTAGCGTTTAGATTTTTATTCTGCTGTATAAATCACTACAAATGTAGGGGTTTAAAACAGCACCCACTTATCATCTCACAGATTTATAGCTCAGAAATCTAACTGGATGCTGCTGTTTTCTGTTTAGGACCCCACAAGACCACCACCAAAGTGTCAATAGGCCTGATCTCTCTTCCGGATTCTCTTGGGGACGGTCCCCTTCTAAGCTCATTCAGGTTATGGACAGCACATAGCTCCATGTGGCTGTGAGCCTGAGGCTCTCTTCTCTTGGCTGATTGTTGGCCAGGAGTCATTTTTAGCTACTTGAGGCTGCTACTTCCTTCTCATGTGACTGCCTCTGTCTTCAAGGTGTCAAAAAGAGGTCAAATTTCTCTTGTGTTTCAACCAATCTGGCTTTTTTTTTCTGTTGCCAGCTGGAGAAAACTGTCCACTTTTAAGGGCTCATATGATTACAATGGACCACCTGGACAATCCAGGGCCATCTCCCTGTCTTAGGTCAAAGGTGCTATGTCACATACACAGTCATGGCAGCAGCATCTCCCTATAGTCAGGTTCTGGGGATAAGGGTGTGGAATCCTGGGTGTGCACCTGGAGTACATTTAGAATTCATTCTCACATACTTGGCGAGAGGTGTAGGCAGGTGAAGATTCCCTGGAGGGTAGTTCTTCCAGTGGGTGTGTTCCGGCCAGAGGGAATGGCAGGTGTCGGGTGCATGGTGGGTTCTCAGTGAATTTGTGGAATGCTCATATGGTTCTGTGAGGCCTCTGGAATTTCACAGGGATCTTGCTCCACTGCTATGTGACCTTGGGCAAGACACTTCACCTTGAGTAGCTTCTGTTTCTCCATCTGTAATTTGGGCTCCTATGGGGTCAAGGTTGCAGTGATGCTGTGGAGATGGAATGAGCTTAGCACAGCATCTGGCTGCTGGTACCAACCGACCGACCTGCAGACACAGCATGGATCTCACCCAAAACTTGATCCAAGATGGAGCTGGTTGGCCCCACACACATTGAGGGGTATGGAAAGTTGATTGCTTGCATAATGAGGCTTCCCAGGGAGAGCAGAGCAGTCCTCCCAAGATGGTCTGAAGGAACACAGGGAAAGGGGACTGGACTGGGGTATTTATTCTGGCTGGGTCAAGGTTCTCATGCTTGTCTTGAACTTCCCACAGAAGCTAAAGGAAAGAGCAACTGGGCTTTCCTATCTGCTTCCCCAGCTGGTGGGGGAGACCAGGAGAGAGACGGTGAGACTTAGGAGGCGCCAGCAGTCAAACAGTAAAACGTGGGGGGAGACTCTTTATTACACTGGCACTTAGTTGGGACTTAATACATGATACCCATTGTTTTATCCTCTCCCTCCCCCCAGTGGCTGTCCAGCCTCCCCGTTCCCAGGACAGGGGCCAGCCCAGGCTCAGCTCTGGCTGTGCACTCCATTTGCAGACACCCCACATCAAAGCTTCTGGTGGGGCTGGCCCTGCCCCACTGCTTCACTCCTGGACCAACATTCTCTGAGTACCCTTGAAGGAATGCCATAGTCATCCACTAGGAAGTAAGATTTACTTCCTAATTAAAGGGGAGCTTCCTGAGCAGCAAATCAATCCATCACACCCAGGCACAAACACTCAGCACTCAGAAAACAGTCGCTGATTCATGTGTCTAATTTCTCTGGGGCAGCAAGAGCTCCCCAAGAGCACCTGAGGTTCTACATCTGTGGCTTATCCAAGAGTCATCATCTGACTTCCATCTAATCAGAATCGTTACCTGGCCATGCAGAACATAGCTTATTAACCACACGGTCGTCTTCTGGAACTAAAGCCCTGTCGGGTCACCTCATAATAATGCAATTAAGTGCAGCAAGTGTAAAATTTGAAATTATTCTGGGCTCTATTTTTAAAGTTTAAATGAATGGCCTCAGAAAGATATTAAAGTTTATTTTTTTAAATGTGGACATGGGAGGAGTTTATTTTGTGTTATTTTGAAGGAATACCTAGATTTCTCATGAGCCCTGGCAACAGCTGGATCTTAAACATGGTATGTGCTGAGAAAACATCCATGCATTAAGTTACTAGAGTAGTCCTAACTGCTCAGCCTACCTCTGGACCTTCTCTTTGTATCTGAACAATGCTGAACCAGGTTACTTGCAGAAAGTAGTCAGATAGACCAACCTGAAAGAAATTGAAGCAGAAAGGTTCTAGGTCCTGGAGAAGGCAGTTGAATCCTTGATCAAGCTGTGCCTGAAGCAGGATACCCTGGAGCTTTCCAGTTATGTAGGTGGTTACATTCCTTTTGTGCTTTGGCTAGTTTGGGTTTGATTTCTTCCTCTTATAGCCAAGAAAGTGATAGACATTTTGTGTCCAAAATATCTTACAAGTTTCAAACTCCAAATTGCTCTAAAATCTAGAATTATTCTAATTAGTTTGACACCAACATTCATTTGGTGGAAAAATCTGAACCAAACTGAAATATGACTCTAGAGTCTTTATTCTATTTAGTGTGAATGTTTTTTAAGTTTTGCTACAAAAATATGAATGGTTTTAATTTCAGTGGTTTTATGCCCCAGACCTTGCTACAGGGGTCATACAATATATGTCTGCACGTTCTCAAAGGTACAAAGTTCTACATTTCCAAATAATCTGGTCTCAGACTTTGGAAGCTTGAAGCCCGGAGTCTGTTGGGACAGTTATAACCCAGGTGTGTGTCAATGAGTAAGAGCAAAAGTCATGTTTTCCAACAAATTTATTTTATATTTGATCATGTCATTTTCTTCCAGCAGGAGTTTCTAATTTGTCTTGGATGGAAATGTGCTTGTGACAGAATCCATTCTGAGTCCCTGACCCAATTATGCTTTGCATCACTTCAGGGATGTTCATTTGGATGGAGGCCCGTTGGGCGCCTCATTGCTGTGATGTTATTTCAGCATCGTGTCCACAGGTTCACCAGCCTCGTCTCAGCCTTGGAAATGTGGTATTTTACAGTGTGTGGTGAGCCATTTGGACACCTACAAAGAGGTTGATTTCCATGGATTAAATGTCAAGTTTGAAACCATCGAGGGTAATTGAATCCTCAAGCACTGCCCACTTTGACTTCCAACTAGAGCTGTTGACTGGGCATCTGAGCTGTGACACGAACCCACGGGTGCAGTTCCAACTGCTTCAAGTCCAAAGGTCAGACTGTGACTCCAGGGGGAGAGTGTGCACGGGGAGGATCTTGGCAGTGAAGTTTGACACCTGCAGAAATGTTGCCTCATTTTAATATTTTTACATAAAAGCACATGTGTGGCTAATCAGTGAATAAATTATTGGAGACAGAAAAACAAAAACAAAAACAACCCGAACCCAGCAATTGAGGTTTCCTAGATCTTGATTGAAAATATCTGACCATCCGTATAGGGACAAGAGCAGAAGTTTGAAAAAGAATCAGTACTGCAACGTTTTAAGTAGAAGTAGTTCTGAGGGGGCATTAAATACGTGTACATAACTATGGAATAAGCTTCATTGAAATTAAAGGACAGCACACAGGCATCAAATAGCTTCCTAAATATTTGTGTGCTTGTGAGCTGACTGTCCAGAGGACTCATGTGTCTTCAGACTTTTATCTGAGCCTTTTGAATTTCTGTTCTCACAAAGAACTAGAGTTAAGCAGATCCCATGTGGATGCACATGGGCCCATTTCCTCCGCAGCCACAGTGGGGTCTGGAAGCTCAGGCTGTCCCTGGAGGTTTTCCCCATTGAGATTTCAGGTTTTATGCAGGCTCAGCTGTCCTGTGCTGGGGAGTGTCCCACTCAGCTCCACCTTGAGAATTTCTGCCAAAACACCTGTTGACCTGAGTGCTTCCTAAACTCAGGGCTGTCCATCAACATGCACCAGTCAGGTAAAATCAGAATTAAAGTATAGCCACACGAAAGTTTCAGAAAAGGCCAAGTGGCGTGTTAATTTCCTGTCCAGACTTGGAACCAAGATGGTTAGGGGAGCCTGTCTTTTCTGTTAGACTTCTTTGCTGCCAAACTCTAGTGGACACGCAGATGATGTAGATTTGTTTTGTGATCGAGAATTAGATCAAACAACTACCCGCGGATCGAGGTGTGTGCTGCCTGACCTGTGGTGATCAGACAGAAATGTGGTCCTCGTGATCAGACATCATTCAGGGTGGGGATGGCCATGCTGGTTGTCTGTGGTGGAGGCATCTGGTCGCAAGAAGGGCCAGAATGCTTCTTCAAGGGCAGATGCCTTCCCTGTGGCCAAGACTGAGATGCCAAAACATTAGGGTTTAATAGGAACGGGCTTGGCCAAGCATCTGGTTGTTTAGTCTACATCAGGCTAAACATCTGTGTGACTGGAAACATCTTTGGAGTTGAAGGGGCCATGTGGTCTGGTCCTGGGCAGACACAGCCCAGATTAGGACAATGAAAGGCACATGGTCAGAGGAGGTGTTTTCTGAGTAGGGGAGGTGGGAACACATCCCAGGCTATGTTCATTTCCTGGGCCTGCCATGCCAGGCACTGCGAAACGGTGGCTTAAGGCAGCAGCAATGTACCTCTCAGGGTTCTGGAGTTCAGAAGCCTGAGGTCCAGTCATCGGCAGGCCCATGCCCCCTCTGAAATCTGTCAGGTGGAATCCTTCCTTGCCTCTTCTGAGTGTTCACTGGTTTGCCGGCCGTTTTTGGCATTCTTTAGCGTCACTCTGATTTCTGCCTCAGTCCTCCCATGGCCTCACATGGTGGCTGTGTCCTCCCTGTGTCCCTCTCTCTCTTCTTCTTGTAAGAATGCCATTGAGCTAAGAGCACACCGCACACTAGTGTGACCTCACCTTAATTTAAACGAGCACATCTGGAATGCTGCCTTCATTTCTAGATAAGTTCACATACACAGGTGCTGGAGGTTAGGACTTCAACCAATCTTTTTTGGGGGGTACAATTCACCCCATAATACATTGTTCTCCCTTTCCTTAGAACCTAAAGGGCCATGGTGTTTCTTGGTGTCTGTGTCCCCTGTGGCCAATGATGAACGTGGGTCCCACACTCAGAGGTAGTGACAGGCTTCTGGAAGGGGTTTGCGTAGCTGTCGCTCTTCCTGGCTGGGCAGTTTCCTACTGTGGAGTGGGAGGAGGGGTGTGGCGAGACGAGAACCATCTGGTGGCTGGGAGGCGGCTTCTGCTGTGTGGGTCTGCCCCCAGGTACAAGGCCCCAAAGGTGTCTGCAGCCAGCCCCTGGGAGGTGTCAAGACCGATAGCTCTGATCACACTTTGGAAACCTGTACAGAGGACATGTCCCTGCATAAGAGAAGCTTTTCTGCTGGGGGTTCTGGGGTTTAGAGGCTCTGAGCCCAGAACTTTCACGGGATGACCCCAACTCAGTAGAAATTCTGCTCCCTAATATCTGATGCCCCCAAAGTCATGGAATTCCTTTAAGAGCCAGGGGAGTGGAGGCCAGTGTTCAGGGCCCTGTGACAGTTTGAAATGACTCTAAGAGGAGAGATTCCTGGATTGGCTGCAGCACGGCACCCATGCCTGGACAGGAAGGTAGGCAGGAAGTGTGTGGGTGGATGAACCTTACAAGTGCATCCCAACACATGGAAGCTCCCCCAGGCCACAGTCAGCCAAAACCAACAAGGGCTGGTTCCATCCTAGGAACAGTGAGACCTGGCCAGCCATGGGGAGGAAGGCATGTGTGTCCATGGAGGGTAGGTGGCCAAGCACAGCCCCCCTGCCCTGTCTATGTCAGGTCTGAAGGATGCACCGACCTCTGCTGCTTAGAACAGAGCCCAAACCAGCTCCCCAGGCTGCCGTGAGCACTCTGCTATCCTACTTTGAGGTGTCCAGTTCATGTGACCTGGCAACAGACTGGCTTTTCATTCTTGAGCTTCCCATTTGTAGGATTAGGAAGAAAGCTGCAGAACTGGGCAGGGACTGGAAAAAAACACTGACCAAGGGGTGAAATCCTTGGGACAGTGCCCTGGGGCTGGAAAAGGGTGGCCAGGATAGGCTGGCAGGGGAGGTTTTCCTAGAGTGCCTGGGAAGCCCATTTACTTCCAGGAGTCTTTAGTCGATGGCAAATCTTGATCTCATTTCTGCCTCTGAAGCTGTTGTCTTATTGAAAAGGAGAGTCGAGGGATCCTGCAAGTGTTTTATTCCTCCTGAAAAGCAGGCTCAGGGATATTCAGATGCAGAAATAACCCGATCAACAATTTCATTATAAATAAGGTTGGTGATAGGAGAAATTGAAAGCCGCATTAATGGACCTAGACAAATATTTAAAAAATTAAATCACAAATCACTCACTATTTTTTTAAAGCCATATTTAGAAATTCCCAAAGTATCAAAAAGAGAGAGAGAGAGAATCTATTTTGCCTTACAGATTACATTATCTAATCATGGGCATGCAGGTGAACATTCTGGAAGGCAGGCGCTGCTGAACCAAGACTGTCTAAGGCATACTTTGTGGTTTTTGCAACATCTGTGAGCAAGTTTGCAGGGAACTGTCCTCAGGGATATGGTGGCGGTGGTCTTCCTTTCCCGGCCTGGGCCTGATGCTTGGCGATGGCCATTGGTGCCCCGGGACAGGGGTGCGGTGTGGACTCAGTGTACCCCCTGTTTGGGCCAGTGCAGCTCTCGGGCAAACGCCCCTTTGCAGCTTCTGATTTCATCAAACTCCAGACACTTGTTCAGGCCTGGCACCCCGGACCTCCAGCCGATGAAGCCCTGGGTCGTCTGTGGGACTGGCGGAGAGGGAAGAACCTGCAAAGGAAACGCAGGGAGTTTAGTCAGCTTGGGTTACAGCCACAAGAGGCGTGTCCACAGAGGCACCCAGGCTGGGCGTGCGGGGATGGGCTTCAAAAGCCAGAAAGGCGGCATCCCTGTGTACTGAAAATAAGCACATTCCAATCAGCTGGACTCTGAGGGTCACCTCCACCCTGGAAGTAATGGGCATCATTAAAATCTTATAATGCTTAAAATCTTATAATGCTTAACACATGCATGTCCTCCAGTAAAATCTTATAATGCTTAACACATGCATGTCCTCCAGTAAAAGAATTTCTGTTTAGTAAGAGAGAAGAAATTGTTAAGATGCAGAAATACCAAACACTACAGTCCTCATTGCCCTTTATAAAATGCGGGGCAACACCTAGACAGTACTCTGGCAGCCGCAAGCCACCCCGATTTTACTAGACAGCTCCACGACACTCGTGTTTATACACACGCACCGGGACACACACATGCTCCAAACTGCAGAGACCACAGGAATGAAAAGCAATTGAACCTAATTGAAAAAAACCAAGAAGAAAACATGGTTCTATCCATAATGGAAAAGCTCAACTAATGTGTTGATTCCTTGGACAGACCTGACATTTTTTGGGAAGTGAAGGTAACCAGGTGCCCCCCCTTATGACATAATCTGTTTTGCTCTTATCAGGTGATTTGAACAAAGGCAACAGTGAAGGCTGTTTGTTCTAACAGAAGAGCCAAGATAAAGAGGTTTACTAAGCTTTGGGTTCTGAGTTCATTCTCACTAAGGGAACCTTCCACGGAGGAGGTGGCAGGTCCTGGGTGGTCCGGCTGCCACGTGGTTGAAGCCCCTTAACACATGTTCTTGATGAAGTATTAACATTGATCTCCAGAGGGGCTGTGTGTGGGGAGGGTCATCAGTGAGCTCCAGCATGGCCAGCTGTGGGCAGATGGCTCAAAGGGACACAGCTCTCAAAGTGCTTGTCCAGCCAGGCCCTTGGGACTACACAGACCAGCTTCCAAGTCTCTCCAACTTGTAAACGTGATGTGGTTGAAATCCACCCGGAGATGTCCTGTTTTCACCCACCAGATTGGCAAAGAGATGAAAACACCAAGATTAATAAGGCTGTTACAACAGTAAGGGCCATGTTGCAATGGAATTAGGTTCAGAAGGAAGCAGAAGTTAAGTCCCTTCTCTCCTAAATGCTCGTCCCCAGTCTGTACCCCACAGGCTCTGTCTGTTGAGTGGCCTTCACGTTGGCCCTTCCCCCTAAGCAGGAGTCTCACATAGGAAATAACAACGCTTCTGTTTGATCTGGCCACTGGAAGCATCCTCTCTGTTCTTTGACACTCCGAGGGTGGAAACTGTGCCAGTATCTAGGTGGGGTGCCTCTTTTGAAGAGAGGGTGATTCTAGCAGCAGCTGCCACCCCCCGAGCAGGCACTGGGCAAGGCACTCTTGGGGACAGCGTGTGGCTGAGAGATGGTAAGCACCTCCCATGCTTTTTTCTGGGGGTGCAGATGGAGGCAGGGGGTTGGCAGAATGAAAACACAGCCCTGCAAAAATATCATGTCCTCTTCCTGGCCTCTTTCTCCAACCAGCCCAGTGTTCTAGACCACAGGAGAATGAGCTCCCTGAGATGTACGTGTCATTTGAATAATCATTGCATTTCTAGGTACCGATTCCAAGGAAATTACTGTCCCAGAGCAAAATGCTGGGTCTATGGGTGTGTTCCTTGCAGTATTATTCCCTCAGATCTCAACCTGGACATAACCTAGATGTCCAGAGACATGAATATTGTGAAGTAAATTGTGCTAGAGCCATGCGGTGGAGAAAATTTGGTCAGTAACGTAACAGTGATTTATATGCACATGCACAGGAGCAGAGAGAGGGGCTGGGGGGGACATTGAGAGCAGGGCTGCGGGATCAGACAGTCCTGCTGTGTACCTCGGGGAAAGGACTTCAGCCTTCAGCATTCCCATCTGCAAAGTGGGTTTGATGACAATAATATTTATCTTCCGGGATTGTGGAAATAAGATAACTCATGCAAAGTAACATCACAGAGAGCAGCTAGGAGATCACAGTGAGAGCTAGCCTTTACCAGGGGGTTCCCTTCATAGGAACATGTGTATGGACGTATGGAAAAGCCTCTGACAAGAGTGCCCTAAAATGCTAACCATGGACAGAGTATCTGAGTGTTTTCATCATCTTATTACTTATGTTACATTTATTTTTTTAATCAGCGGCTCTATTAACTTTATAACTGGGGGGAAACCCCTCAACATGTCTCAATGGAGCGAGTTCATTCATTCAGATACATACCCAGCGGATGCTTACCATGGGCCAGCCGCCTGGGCAGGCTCCGAAGGCATTTCAGGAAAAGGCACTTGCCCCTGGCTGCCTTCACCTGGGGCTTTCTTCCCCTTTCCCCGTCAGCTCACAGAACTGCCTTCTCCATAGCTGGGCAGAGGGCAGAACCTGGGGCCAAAATGATGGACCCGTGAGAAGAGGCTGCATGAAGCTTAACAGTTTCTAAGGCTCCTGACCCTGTCCACAGCTGAGCAGGTCTCGGGGGACACCGCCTACCATCTCCCTTCTCTGGGGTTGCCTGGCCACTCCTGTTCTTCTGCCCGCCATCTGTTCTCCACTCGGCCACCAGAGTGCCCTGAGGCAGCTTTCATGGTTCCATGGCTGCTTCCAGTGTAGACTGGACTCAAATTGTAATTTTTCCCCTAGCCTCCAAGGTCTGGTGGGGTCTTGCCCTGCCAACTTCTCCATTCACGTCCCTTTCTTTCCCATCCCACCTTCCACCCCGGCTCCCTAAGTTCCGGCCACACTGCCCTCCAAGCCCTGCTGTTCCAGAAACCTTTCAGCGTGTGCTCTGGCTTGGGGCTTTCGTCCATGCTGTTCCCTCTGCCTGGAATGCTTTCCCTGGGGCTGATTGTTCATCCTTCAGCCCTCAGCTCAAAGGGCACCTCCCCTGGGAGTCTTCTCTGACCACCCCATCCTCTCTCATCTGTAACACGTCACCTCCTCCTTGGCGAGCAGCACAGCAGATAACAATTCTGTTGATTTTCTTGTTTAATGTTGGTTCCTCTGACTCAGGCACATGGCCCGGGTCTTGTCTTCTTGTTCATCACTGTTTGCCCAACCAAGCACCTGGCACCTGTTGCCTAGCAGTAGCCGACAACCACCACCTCCTCCCTAAAAATGCCGGACACTATTCTGAGTCCTTCACATACATTGCCCTTGGAACTCGGATACCACTCCCTGAAGTAGGTGCCTCATTAACCCCTGTTGTAGGAGGGAGGAAATGGTGACACAGAGAGGGCAGCTGCTTGCTCAAGACCACACAGGAGGTGAGCAGCAGAACAGAACTTGGGTGTCAGAGGTCGGATTACAAGCCTGGGCCGGTACCCTCCCTGCTTTCCTGCCCACACCCTGTAATTATTTGAAGAACACCTCAAATTCCTCCTTCCCTGGCTTGACTCCACTTCTGCACCGCAGGAATCGATGGCCCTCATGTCTATAGAGACATTGAACCTGATAAGTTCCCCATAGCTGGGCTTGGAGAGGGTGCGGAAAGGACTCCGCCCAGGCTGGGCACTGCCCTGTTCTTTGGCTGTTGGCTTTGTGCACCTTGAGCGATCAATTTCCAATGGGGCTTATTTCATACTTAGAAAAATAAGTATTAAAAAAAAGACTTTTCTAACCTTGATATATTTCTCCACTGGGGTCACTGGCCGGATATGAAAACGCTCAGGAAGTTCAATTCTGGGCTGTGGGGTGGAAGGTTCTTCTTCACACTTGATCAGCTAAAACAGAATCCCAGAGATGGGAAACATTAGGCCAAGGCGGGGGTTGGGGGGAAGGATGGGGAGGAGGTATTCTCTTTATTGCTCTCCCCAGAAAGCCACATTCTACAGATGACTGGGGCTCAGACACATTAGGCGGTGGCTGGTCCCAGTTACTCCTAAAGCCGTGAGGAGCTGCAGACCCTCCCACTGCTCCCTGCAGCCCACTGGGGTATAGTTCCCTGCAGAGGGATTTGAGAAAACTCTACAGGCTATGGGTTTACATTAAAAGATACCAAAAAGATTCCAGGATCCACTCCTTTTCATTTATAAAGTGATTTTTGAACTCTTTGAAAGCCCAATTTAATTACATATATGGAATATTAATATAGACTCTTTTATGCATATTATATTACTAAGAACTCATTTTATGCATAAAACTTCAAATTGTATAACTGTCTAAGAATTAACAAAACTCATTAGGAATGGCATAATTTCAAAGCTAGTGGGGTGGGATGAATTGCAAATGGGGTTTATGCTGCCTCGAATCATGAGAGTTTTGAATTATTCAGTTCTTTAATGCTGTGTCCCTCCAAAAAAATGTGCCTTCCTCAAGTTCTGTCCTGGAGATCGTTTGAGAGGCTGCAAACTAGTGGCCACCACCCCAAGGAAGCCACAGAAGCAGTCTGTGTGTCTCTATAGTAATTCATACACCTGAGTCACTTAGTCTAGACTTGGAAGATTTCATTTAAACATCTGATTTCTAGGCTCTCTCCAGAAGGGGGAATATGCCATTGGCCTCCACATATGACAGCACTCAGCTGGGCTGATGGTGGCTTCCACTTTGGGCAAAGCCAGTGGTTTCTTAGCCCAAGACCCTACTTCGTTCTATCAATTGTGCTCGGCCCCTTCGCCTGCTTCTGTCGCCTGTCTGGTCCCTGTAAACTTCCGGACTTGCCATCCTGGTTTAGGGAATGCCCTGAGTATTTTCCCAGCAGTCTGTCATCTGCCTCCCCACCTCCAGGCCTGACCAGGTGTCCACATTCCTTCGTATTCCATCGGCACCTCACATTTGCCCAGTTAGGCAGGTGAGGATGATCACCCCACATTACAGATGGGGATTGGAGGGCAGATAGCCATGGAATCAGACTGACCAGCTCCTCACCTTGGTCTAGTCCTTACCAGTTGTGTAACTTTACAGTTCTTTGTATTTCTTAATCTATAATATGTGTATAAACAAGCACGCCCTTAGCCCAGGGCTCCTGGGGCTGATGAATGACCTGTTTCCAATGAGGCACCTGGAACGTGCCTGACGCATAGTAAGTATGCAGTAATTTGTGGAAGGAGGGAACCTTCTAGTGTCAGGGTCAGCAATCTTTGCCTACAACATGCCCTTTAATTTTATTCTTGTAAAATTATAGACTTCACAACCATTCATTCTTTGAAACGATTGATTCTATAGCCTCAGGGCTCATAACATTTATATTTACCTCCTCGAAGGGGGTTGTTAAAAAACCCCAGTTATGGGGCCAGTTTTGCCGTGCTTCAGATTCAGCCTTCAGACGGTATTTCCTGAAAAAGAGAGCTCCTGAGTGCTGGGCACTGTGTGAACAATGTTCTGTCAGCAAACTGTGAAGGTCCATAGGAGAACCTCCTGCACATTGTCAGTCTGTGCCAGGGATGGGCTGGGTGTCAGAGGGAGGGCCCCTATCACTGAGGGGACCCTCAGCTAATGGAAGGGTTGGGGGAAGGTACCTGGGAGCAGACAGGTCTGGGGACTGACTCTGCCCCATACCCCTTCTAGGTCTACTAGGTCCCTTATTTGGGAGACCTCTGTGACCCATAGTTATGGGCAGATACTGTATGGAGGTACAGAGTAGATACTCCTGTTCTCAGGGCAAAGGCTAACAGGAGGTGAGAGAGCCACCTATGGCGCAAGCCTGAAGGAGGGCTCACTCTCAGTTTCCTGCAAGTGCAGAGTCAGCACTGTGGCATGACCTTGACCTGGAGCACTTCCTGACATGTCACAACCCAGGGGCCTTACTCGCCCACCCTTATGCAGCCCTGCTTTTGCTCCACAATCATGTAATTTATGTCGAATTGCAGCTCATGAACTGGTTTCTTGCATTTTGCAAACATCTAATTAAGCATGGAGTCATTCTGATTTTTCTAGTTTCTTCTATTTTGGAATCAATATCGACACATGTCCCCTTCCCTGCCTCAACTGTCCCCAGGAGGCCTCAGTTCTTTGTCCTGGGAACTGAGAACATGAGATGGAGTCTATTTCTAATGAAGACATAATGTGAGTCACATACAGGAGCCACAAGATAATTTTAAATGTTCTAGTAGCCACATTAAAAAGATTATAAAAATAAACAGATGGTATTCGTTTCTTTTTTTGAGACAGAGGCTCATTCTGTTTCCTATGCTAGAGTGCTGTGGCATCATCACAGCTCACAGCAACCTCAAACTCTTGGGCTCAACTGATCCTCCTGCCTCAGCCTCCCAAGTAGCTTGGACTATAGGTGCCTGCCACAACGTCTGGCTAGTTTTTCTGTTTTTCATAGAGACGGGGTTTCATTCTTGCTCAGGCTGGTTTCAAACTTCTGAGCTCAAGAGATCCTCCTGCCTCAGCCTCTCACAGTGGTAGGATTATAGGTGTGAGCCACCATACTCAGTCAGCGATATTCATTTTAATAATCCCTCCTTTTGTATGAACCTTTGAAATCTGTTGTGTATGTTACATTTACAGCTCAGACCAGTTTGAACCTGTTACATTTCAAGTGCTCAGTAACCATGGGCCCTGATCACAGAGGAGGAGTCTTTTGACTTGGATCTGGAAGTATGATTAGGAATTTTGGTAGAAAAGGGAGGAAGGGCATTTCAGGTAGGAGAACACTCCCTCCTGTGGTAGTATCTCCTACCGGGGTTACTTGGCTAACGTTTGTTTCTTTTTAATGAATAGCTATGTGTATTATGCCAAATGATATAAGTTTTCCATTTCTGAGAGTAATATAAAGTTGCCTATAAAATAAATTAAGTAAAAACCCAGTTTAAAAACAAATATGAAGTGAGTAGTACAGGTTTTACAAGGAAAGGTAAACATCACAGGGATGGTAAATAGGCCGGCTGGTGTTTAGGAGGTAAGCAAGTATGCTTCCTTGTTACTCAAACTAAATCCAAATTCATAACTTCCCTTATTTGGTTAAAACTTCAAAGAGAGGGGAAAATATTTAGCAATCTGATAGAATGCCAATTCAAAATATCATTACAAATGTCTGCTGAAGGTAAGCCTTTTAGAAAATGGATGTATTTTTAAAATTAAAATTTCTTATTACTCAAAAACCCAGGAAAATAGGGAGATAAAATGCACTTTTATCTCTCATTCAAATTGAACAAATGTTGAGATTTGTCGTCTCTTTTTTAAAAAGTGGATTATTTAAAAAAAATAAGTTGGCCTTCAGTGAGCAAATCTGGCTGTTGCAAAGCCATATGCAAAATCTCTCACTTCTCTGCCTTCCTGGTGGGTTTGACAGAGGAGGGCAGAAGGCTCTCCTGTCGCCCTTGTGTCCTGAACATTGTTCCCTTTTATTAAGGCCCCTGACCATCCTCAGCTCGTGACCCTAGTGCCCAGAGGTCGACCGCCTTCTGGGCTTCATGGGGCAAACTGAGACCGCCAGGTGGGCACACTTCAGGGGGCAACGGCCCTGCCCCGTGGGTTACTGGATGGGGGCGTTACCAGATCTCGTCCTGGGCCACAAGGTTCATGCGTTCTGCCGCTGTGGTGCTGAGCGGCCTCTGCGCCATGGGGCCTGGGGTCTTGGCGCACCTGGCAAGCTCCTGCCCTGGGCTCTGCGCCCTAGGTCGCCAGGGAGACCGGTTGCTAGGCAACGCAGGACGCGGAAACGGAGGCAGCCACCTGGCAGGGGTGGGTCCTGGGCCTCTACCATGCGCATTGGTTGGTCCTTGCTGCCACCTCTGCTTCAGACGGGGTTTTAGCTCACCTCCCTGCCCACCTGCTCCTCTATGGAAAACCCGGGGGAAACCTGGGCCTAGACCTGTAACCAGCGCCGGTAATCACCACCTAGAGAGGAGGAAATAGCGCATTGACGGCCACCCTCAACGTCGCCCGCCCTCTGGCCCTCGCCGACTTTTCTGCACAGAGATTCGTGTTGCCTCTATTTTAGCTTTTTTTCTTTTCTTTTTTCTTTTCTTTTTTTTTTTCTTTAGGTAAAAATAATCCTTATTTCATCTAAGAGTGGGATTACCCAGTCTTGTGGTATGGCTATGCCTGTAAGAAACTACCAAACTTTTCCAAACGGTCTGTACCATGTTGCACTAGTTTAACTTTGTGTCCCTGGAACCAGCCAGATGTTCTCCCCGTGCTTGGCTGCTTTTGCCCAGGGTTGTGTTTGAGAAGTCCAGCCCCATGGCTGTGAGTGGCCCTAGTGAGTTCATTTGTTCTCTGGAAGAGTCTTCTGTTCTGCTCCTGGTGGACATTGCTTTTGAGTTTTTGGCCATCACAAAAGTGCTGCCATGAATATTGCCACCCGTGTCTCTGGGAGAACATGTGGTCTGTTGGCACCCACTCTCTGTACTGACAACATTCCTACATGAAGCCCGCCAGTAATATTACCTCAGACCCCACCACCCTACACTGTCTTCTTTCATGCCTATCAAGAATAATCATATTATCACTGGGGTGCTCAGGCAGTGTTTGTTGATTGACACATTGACATCTCCAAGGCTTTACCATACCATGTTATTCCCTGGGAACAAGAAAATGGGTCTGAGATGACAGCAAGGGGATCAGGGTAGGGGAATACTTTTGTGGCTGAGCAGCCATGAGGCACACAGGTGATCAGAGCCTCATGGGGCTGAGAAAAAGGAGATCTTGGCTGAGTTGTGGGCCATCTCTGGGATAATCACCAAGGCAGCCCTCTGGGAGGGGGCGCACATGTTCTCACCCTCCTGTCTGAGATTTTCCCGGCCTGGCTCCCTGCTGTCTTCCTATCAACAGATCTATACTTTTATGAGGTGCTTGAAGGGTGGTTCAGCTGGTGTGTTTTCCTCTCTTAACCACGTTTCTGCTCTGAGACACACAGTGCTCTTCCTGGCTGTTGGAAATGCCTGACCAAGGCCCAAGATTAGGGTGGTCCCAACTGCCCCTGCAGCCAGATTAGTGAAGCAGCAGGGAGCGGAACTGAAGCTGAATCGATTACTTAATGAATGTGGGCCACACTGTGGTGGTTACTTAATGAATGTGGGCCACACTGTGGTGGTGGCTCAGCCAATAGGAAGCCAGAGGGCTGGGTGGAGCATGAACAGGTCTCCAGGGGAGAGGGGGTCTGGACTTTTGCCCTGGCCTATTCTCCAAGGTCACCATTCCTGCAGTTGGTGGAGGAGAGAAGATACTCTGGAGAAGAATTAAGTAGATAGCTGGGAAGAGAGAAAGATTCATCATGTAGGGAGGACAAATTCTGCTCCCCCCTTGGGAAGCTTCTGAGACATTTCTGTTAAAATGATTAATTAAGAATAGGTTCATTTACTGAACGTCTGTAGATGCCAGGCACTCAGGGTTCGTTCATCCTACAGATGTTGAGTACCTCCTGTGTGTCTGCTGAATTAAGTGCTGGGAATACAGGCGAGGCTAGACCTACAAGGTCCCCACACTCTTGGGACTGCCACTGTCAGGTGGGAAGCAAATAAGCAAAGGCACATAGGCCATCGTGCCAGGGAGGTAGTCACGCCAGAGGGTGAGGCTAACGGGCAGAGATGGGTGAGGGGCTCATGCAAGGGTGGTCAGGGAAGGCCTCTCTGAGAAGGGGACTTTGGTGACGGAGAGGCCTGTTCATGGAGAACAGAAGGTTTTTCAGGGACAAGGCAGTGCAGGGCCCAGGTCCTGAGGTGGAACCAACTTGGGGTATTTAAAGAACACAAAGGAGGCTGGTGCAGCTAGATTTTTCTGGAAGTGAAACAGGCACAGAAATGGAAATGCAAGCCCTCTGCCTTCCAGGAGTACAGTCTAGCATGGACACAGATGTGAATGCAACTGAGTGATAAGGAAGTCTTATCTAGGGAATGATAGAGTGAGCCCCGGATGAGAGAGTGAAGTGCAGAGGAGGTGATGAGTGAGCTGGGTTTTGAAGGATGAATAAGAGTTTGCCACTCCTACCTATTCTCCTCAGAAATATCTGCCCAGGGTGTTCTGGATGATAACTGTAGGATGAGAAATGGGTAGAGTATTGTAGTTAAAAGTACAGGTTTGGAGCTCTGGGCTCAGGTCTCAGCTCTGTGCCATCTCATGACGGCACAAGGTGTTCGACCTCTCAGAGCCCCAGTTTCCCCATCTGTAAAAGGGGGTAATGACTCTACCTCCCTCCTGTAGGGCTCTTCGGCAGCTGTGAGGGTTGAATGCAAAGGGCTCTCCATGATGCCTGGCACAGCAGGTGCTCAGGGACAGTGAAGAGGGTCACTCACAGGATATCCTGCTACTTGTCTTGGCTCAAGTAGATTCCTCTCCTGACACCAAGGTCTGGGGGTTATGAGAGGGGGAGAAGGAAATATGGCTTTGTATAGAACTGGGATTTGCTCCTTGAAGATGTCAGCTTTGAAGAAGGCACTGGGCTGTCTAGGTTCCTGCTTTCCTGAGAGGCAGGAGAGGACCTGGAGTTCCGTGGGGCCTATCCCGACGCCAACACAGTGACCATCAGAGTGCTAGTGTTCCTCAGACCCTGGCTGGGAGCTTCCCCACATCTTGATTTAATGGTGGCAGCAGCCTAGGGCAGAGGGCTTCATTTGGGCCACTTTGCAGAGAGAAAATTGGCTAGTTCAGGAACTCTGGCCTTAGAGGTGGGGAGGAGGATGAGGAGTCAGCCTTTCTGGCTCTTCCTCTCCCTCCCAACTAGTAAAGAGGACTTTGTCTTTCTGGGTGACTTTCCAGTGGCTGAAGCTTGACCGTTGTGGGTTAAACTGTCCCACCTAAGCCACACTGCAGGAGCGAGCTTATACCCATGGCAAAGCTGCTGTTCTTTCGCGTCTCCGGTCACGCAACAACCATGAATCTAAGCAGGGAGAGTGGAGGAAGAAGTTCAGGTCTGGCTTTTTCTGGGTGGTGTCTGTAAAAGGCAGTTTCCCTACAGTGGCCTTTAAGGCGACATGACCTGGTCTCATCACAGCTGCTCCCAGGGGGCTGATCCAGGTAGAGGATGGGGAACTGAGAGACCCTGAGACACCCCTTCCTGACCCATGGGCAAGGGCCTCGCTGTGTCCGGCCAGGGTGTGCACTGCCTGCCCTTGACTGGAACCACGACCAGAAGCCTCTCCTCCTGCCACTTAAATACCCCGCCTACCAGCAGGTGGTCAGAAGCAGCAAATAAAAATACAGGGTGCCCAGTTAAATTCGAATTAACTTGCACATACTTATACTACACCCGACTTCTCCTAAGAAATTATTTCTTGTTTATCTAAATTTCAGACTTAGCCAGATGTCTTGTATCCCATGTGGCTGCCCCACCATCAGTGAATTTCTTTACTGGTGTACACACCGTGCTCAGCAACTTAATGCATTCACATACATCCAGATCTATATTTTTGAGCTCTGATGGTCTGAGTCTTCTTCATTTTGTATATCCTTCTTTCTCCTGGTTCATGAGGCCAAAATCTCCTCTCTCTCATTTTTAAAACAAGAAATTCATGGGCCTTTGATGGACAGAGTTTCTTTACCTGATACTTTTTTATTTTTTTGGCAAAATCACTATTCAGCATAGATCTCAAACAGGAAGAACAGAGGGAGGAAAAAGGACTGCCATACTTGCTGCTCACACGTGGGAAACTAAGAAAATGTTTACAGCCTGCAGAAGGTTCACCATGTTCCCGTATATTAATATTTTTGGCCCGCCCTCAGTTCTCTGGGACAGTTTATTTTTTATTTTTTTCATTTTGCTTTTGCTTTATAAAACATTTTGACAACTGGAGCCAACCGCTTCTTTTTTGGTTTTTAAGCTTAAACAGTTTTCTTTTTTATTTTATGATTTTTTTTTTTTTTTTTTCCAGCCAAAGAATGCTTTGTGCAGTGAACGGGTTTCTCCCAGCCAGCATGCTTTCTTCCCAGCACGGGTGATCATTACCTCGACTGCACAACAAAGACGTGAAGGCTTGAGCCGAAAGTGCCAATTTGTAGGGGATGTGTTTGATGGCTTACCCAAGCTTCAGCGGAGGGGACTCAGAAGTTCTGCTCTTTCTGCATTCATTATGCCTTCTTTAGTCACAGCCAAAGAACTCTTCCCTCGCTTCACAAATAGTCTATACTCCATGCACCTAAAGTAACAATTAACATCATCCTCTGGGTCATATTGAAGAAGAGAAACGCCGCATCCCTCCCACGGCACCCCGCAGGCCCCCCTGGCAAGCCTGCTCTCCATCTGGCCTCGTTGTCAATTAGGGCTCCAATTAGAAGCTCTGGGCGGGCTGAGGGCGGCTTCTGCCCTGCCCTTTCCCTCCCGCAGCCCTCCTTCCCGTCCTCCCTTGTGCTGGCTTTTAGGATGTGAGAGAAGCCCAACCCTTGTGTGAATAGAAAAGCAAGCTGGTCGCAGGCGAGGAGAACCAAGTCTGATGTTGACGTGTGAATTCTGCTCAGCAGTCTTGGGCATGTAAGGTGGGGAAGGCCCAGGAACCCTCCTTGGGGGGCATCCATGAGCTTTGACAGGGGGGCAGCCCATTTCCCTGTGCCGGGAAGTCTCCATTTTTGGGAAGCAGCCTGGTTGGAAAGTCACATCTTGTGAGAAGGGAACTTGTGCCTCTCAAGATGTAGCTTCAAGTCACAAATACTAAACTTGAATGGGAAGTTATGTGCAGTAATTCTCTATTATTCCACAGACATTTTATTTAACTGGGTTGGCAGGGGGGAGGGCTTTATAGCAACTTGAATGGGAATAGGGGATTGGTAACTCTCATGTTTGAAGAGTACAGAGGCTTCAGGTAAAGCTGTATCCAGGGGTTCCAGTGAAGTGGTCAGGACCTGGTCTCTTCTGTCTCTTGGTTCTAGGCTGACGGTGCTGGCTCCTCTCAAGCAGGTCCCCTCTGGAGCCAGCAGCAGCTCTAGCCCCAGGTCGGGCGGAGGGCGTCTCTCTCTACGTTACTCTTGCACAAGTCTCAGCATTCACTCTGACGGGACTGTTGCGAACCGCGTGCCCATCTCTGACCAGAGGACAGATGAGGTGACAGGTGGGCCAGGGCCGCATGGTCACACCAGCCATATGGATTGAGAGTGAGGCTGTTAGTCCCGCAGAGGTGACGGAGGTACAGGTGGGCAGACCTGGCAGATGTCTACTGCCCTGGGCATGGAGGTCAGTGGACACAGGGGGAGGGAAGCAGTGTCACAGGTGCTTCTGGGGTGCGACCAGGGGCTGGGAAAGACAGTCGCAGTATCTGCTCTGAATTAAACCAGGGTGGCCCCGTGGCTCCGCCTGCCTTGGATTTCCCTGCTTTATAGACGTGTGACAATCTGGCTCTCGCTTGCCTATAACTCAGCTGTCACTTTCACTTTATCTCTTATTTAAGACCTTATCACAGTGCTGCGTGTTCACTGCTCCTTGTTCAGGGAAAAAGGATGAAACAGCGCAATTTTGCTTTTTACCTCCAGAGACAATCGACTTATCACTTATTACTAAGGCTGGCAGGAATCAGGGCAGTTTTTACAGGAAAACAATTCTTTTCCTTTGGGTCAAATACAGAAAATGTTTTGCTGGCAAGTCCGTCGTGCTGGGGAACTGTTGAAGCTGATGTCTGGGTGTCTTTGGGGGCATTGAGGTGGCCTTGCCATTTGACTGAACTGTCAGGCTCTGTCCCACCCAGCTTGGGAGGCTCCAACCCACCTCTGGCCCTTTGCTGGGTCTCCTACCAAAAATCACCTTCTTATCCATGTGTTTCTCACCTTACAAAACTGAACTCAGGTCCCTGGGGGTTCACAGGGTTGTCCACTTGTCCTTGAGGCCCCTCTGCTTGAAGGAAAGAGGGGTGCCCCTACTTGAGGCTCATCCTGAGTTTGGGGGACCACGTGCCCAGGGCAGACAGCTCTCTCCCTGGTTCAGGTTGGGTCCCAGTGAAGAACCTGAATTTGAAGAAACTCTGGGTACTCCCGCTCCTGGGCTCTGGTCCCTAATACGGATGCCCCCCCAAACCAGGGTCCTATACAGCTGGGGCTCTTAACCTTCCCAATGCTGTACCCCTTTAATACAGTTTCTGTGGGCTGTGACCCACAGGTTGAGAACCGCTGCTCTACAGGAACCCCCCACAAGCTAGGGAGGGATCACAGTTTCTCTACTCTGCCTAGGCAGGGACCCTCTAGAACAGGTGTTATATATCACCCCTTTTACTGCCCTGGGGTAAAATTCAGAGATGCTTACTGCTCTACCTTTGATACTGAAGAAAGTAATAGAGACTAAGAAACAGGCTTTTTGACATGTAGACCCCCCAGGCTTGGCTGCACTGGGAGACATGGTGAGAGGACAGATGACCGGATGATGACCAGATGTGTGGAATCCCCATGATAGTGCCACTCAGTGACTGTGCCACCACAGGTGCCATTGACTCAGGGTGGAGCATGCTGGCCACTCGGAACCTCGGTGACATTGCTGTTGGTGACATGATTGTGTGAAACAGCCTCAGGTCTTAGCCAAATGCACCCAGCACTTTTATTCTTGGAGGTTTTAAAACCAAATAAAATGGCACAAAAAAGATTGTGTATTTCTATGTGTGATATGACTTTGTGCTTATATGGGAAAGGGAGAATGGATCCAGGCTGAGAGGATTGTAACAGGATTTGCATGGACAAAATATCCAGGGGTTGTTCCCAAGCTCTTGGGGTGGGAGACTTTCTTTGCGGTGTTGTTGTCCTTTAGGATGTCACAAACCTCTTTCTTGACACATGCAGTGGCCTCATCATTGTCATAACTAGAAAGTGCCTCCCTCCCCCAACATTTCTAAAATCCTCCAGAACTCACAAAAGTCCTGGGGGGTGTCGTTTTAAAGACCTTGAACTTGGTGCGAGACCCCAGAGGTGAGTAAGGCATCCCTTTTTGTGTTAAAAGTGCTCATAGGCTGAGTGGGTTTTAGAAGGTTTTGACATTTGTTAGAATCAGTGCTTCCAAGCCCAAGGCATGCACTTATCCATTATTATCAAACACTTACTGGCACCCTACATAGATCAATTAGATAGCATCAGCTCCTCTCTCAGAAGGCAATTATCTCATGATATGTCTACTTGGAACCTGCAAAGGTGACTTTATTTGGAAACATGGTCTTTGCAGGTATAGTTAGTTAAATTAAGATGAGGTCATACTGGATTATTGGGGCCTTAGCCCAATCACTGACATCTTTCTTAAAAGTCCATGTGAAGATACAGGGATACAGAAATAAGGGGGGATATAGGTCATGTGATGAAGGCAGAGCTTCGAGTGAGGCAGCTGCAAGCCCAGGAATGCAGCACCCACTCATCTGCAGGTGGGGAGGCCAGACAGTCTCCCCAGAGCCCTCAGAGGGGGCATGGCCCTGCTAACATCTTGATGTTGAACTTTGAGACTGCAGAACTCTGAGGGAATAAGTTTCTGTTGGTTGAGGCCACCCAGTTTGCATTAATATGTGACAGCAGCCTTAGCAAACCAGCACAGGGGACACCTAACACCCATGTGCAGGTGCTGAGTGGTCTGACAGAATCTTGTAGGTATGGTTAGGAAGAGCCCCTACACCAGTTTTATAAATGCAGGGAGAGTTTCCATCAGGGGACCTTGAACAGAAATGTGAATCTAACACCCAGCATACCAGGGGCTGTGAGAGGGATATGAGCAGTGTGTGGCCGGAGGGGGGAAGAAGCCATCTCTGCACATGAACTTCTAGATAAACTCTGGATCTGGAACTGTGCCAGCCCAGCACATTCCAGCCTCCTGTCTTGCAATGTACCTCTCTTCTCCCCCAGGTGCTGAGGTGCTGTGCAGAGGGGGCTGCAGATTGTACTTGATGGCCTTGAACTACTGAACACCCAGGCCACCCTCTCTTGGCCTCTGTCACCTTCATAACATGGGTGAAAGAATGGTGCCCACCACCCAGGGCTTGGAGAGTATGTGGTTCTTAGGACACAGATCAGTTCATACCACCTGAAGTCTGTAGCATCTTCCCCAGCAGCATGGGCCACACCCTCGCCAGGGGTTCTCAAGCATGTGAAGTGCCTGGGGTACATTTTATAAATGCGCCTTCCCTGAAGATACAAAAATCAGAAACAAAAAGAGGAAAGCAAAAGGACAGAGACCCTGGGGGAGAAACACATGACCATTGCAGAGGGGCACTCAGGCAGGGTGCCGATGTTCTCCCTGCTTTGGAGATCTTCCAGGAAACATCTGCCTAGGATGTTGCTAGTATTCCCAGAACTCTGAGCAGCCTGGTGCAGAAAACATCTGGATTGGCTCTGGGCTTTCTCCTGGAGTTTACTTGTAAAATGTCTACACATTAGCTCTTTTTAGAGCCTTCCCAGGAAGCAGGGATTTCAGAAAAATTTCTGGGAAAGACTAGAAGAAAGCACCAGTCGTTCCTATACATGCTTGCAAATGTCAATGGATGCAGCCCAGGTTAAAAAACAGGTAAGTATTTTTTGTCTAGGATTATCAGTGTTTATTGGGCACTTGCTAGTAGTCTTTACATCATTCTGCAAGGTAGGTATTATCCTATCCTGCAGATGAGGAAACTGAGGCCCCAAATGGCTGTGCTACGGGCTCAAGCCAGCTGATCACTGCATGTAATGAAATCTAAAATGCCTTCAATTAGTAGGCTCTGTAACATATTTATGATGGTATTTGCTGTGGGAAGACTTGGCAGAGAAGTAGCCCAGCGTGTATGACCATGAGCTCTTGATGTTTGCAGGGAAGGTGTGCATTGACTGGGCAGGGCTGGGTGGGAAGCAGCTCAGAAAAATCTCAGTTGGGGGATCCTGCCCTCTGGATGCTCTACCCAAGGGTGGGATGGTGGCCAAGGGATGTCTAATCCAGTATTAGTGACTTGTAGAGCAGGTGGCCTCTGGAGCTGGGCAGGTGTGTCAGTCTGTGTCTGTGGAGAGAACTCACCCTGTAGAGCCAGCTCCTTGCGAAGCCCTCAAAAGAGGGAGAAGTGAACCCCAGTACTATCAGGCTGTCTGTCTTCACTCTGCTGTCACTCTGACACCAGCCCATCAATCATGAGTTGCATCTCAGTTTTGGAGATGTTAGATTGTGAAATAATATGTGTTTTACAATATTTGAAATATAGGAGCTAATCCTAGGTCTGGTGAGAATAGAAAGCCTTTCTCTGTGGTGTGAGGGGCACCTGTCCTGACCAGTTCTTTGCTTTTCTGGCAGGGCATGTTGCTGAGATTTCACAGTGTATTTCCGGGGCTCCCTGCTGGTGTTGACAGTGAGTTTCAATGTCTTAGTGCCAGGAGAAACTGTCCTAAGTGCAGTGGGGACAAAAGGTGATGAGGTCCCTGTGGAGGGTGCTGGAGATTTGCTGTAATAGCCAGCAGGTAAGGAACTGGGACAAAGAGGTGATGCTCGGTCCTTGTGACGGCAGGTGCATTTGGGTGTTTGTAGGTGGTTCTGACAACCTGACCATCTTCTGGAACCTCAGATTTCTAACCAGAAAAGTGTCAGAAATCTTGGCTACCATCAGTTCTGGAAGCTTTAAAGGTTCACAACTCCATGCTTTGTCCAGTTTAGTTCAGTTCATGCTAAAATTCATTCACTTATTCATTCACTTATTCACAAATGTATCTGAGTGCCATGTGTACATGTGCAGAGGTGAGCAAGGCTTGCACAGCCCAGAGCTTTATTTACCAGCCTCAGGGGGTGACAGGCCCCAGGGGTGGGGGGGGCTAGGGTATGACAGGTCACATTGATGAGTAAGACCCAGGTTGAGCACTAGGAGCTGCTGGCTAGAGGGTCCCACATGAGCCTTGAAGGAGGGAGCTGGGGCTTCCTTGAAGGCTCACCCTGTCCTGGCAACTGGTCAAGGAGCTGTTATGCTTTATATGTGACACAAAGAGTAGGGATCAGGAGGGTAGCAACCCTGGCAGAGGGAACCGTGGACATAGCCATGCTCCTGTGTCCCAGGCTTCCATTCACTCTCTCCTGGTCAGCTCCTGCCTGGCCCCATGTGGTCATCCTGGCCGCTCCCATCACTCTCCACCCAGCAGAGTAGACTCAGCAATCATAGACTCTCAGGCACGTGCTAAGAACAATGTAAGCGTTTGCCCTTAGGGTCAGGTTGAGGCTCCTCATGATGGACAGAGGCCCTGCCTAGGGCAGTCCATTTACCTTGACCTTTCCCTCCAAGCTCTCCCACCACTGATTAACAATCTGTGCTCTTGCCACACTGGCCTGGCTCCCTCCTAGGAAATACTTCAGGCAAATCCTAGGTCAGGGCCTTTGCACTTGCCATTTGTAATGTCTGCATGCATTCTCCCTTTCTTTCTCTTCCCGTAGAATGTAGCTCTGGTGTTATTTCCTCCAGGAAGCCTTCCCAGAGTAGGCTAGATGTCTTCCCTATCCCCTGGTACCACCATGGCCTTTTTCTACCACAATGCACCTTTGGAGTGAGTTTTCACAGTTGAGTTTGCTCAACACTGAGCTCTCAGAGTCCAGACACTGAGGCTCTTGGCTGTGCTCAGTAAATATTTGACGAACAGATGAATAAGACAATAAGTGAGAGGGTGGGAGGTGGCTGTTCCTTGTACACACTCATGCCAACTGGCTTCAGAGAACCACACGACTGAGGGGTGTCCTGAGTGTCTGTTGAAAGTGTTTGCAGAAATCAGGACAAGCCAGGAGCAAAGCAGGCCTTTGACTCTGTGCCTGTCTTCCTCCCTCTCTCCTGTCTTGCTCCAGCTGTGAATATGCTGCAGACCAGGGAGGGTGCACACCCTGGCTGCATCCGCACCCTGGCTGGGCCTGCACAGCCCCCACTGAGCTGCAGCTCAGACACACACAGTAAGGCAGAAGTACGAAGACCCAACTTTGAGTTCCTCAGCTCTTGTGGGTTTAAGTCAAACTCTTGGTGTTACTTCAAAGTAGATTTTATTGGGGTGGGGTAGGAATATTTTTTACAGAGCATGTTTCAAATCAAAGAGAGAGCATTTTTTCCCTCTTCTTCTTCCCATGAAAGGCAGGGGGTCTAAGACATTTTAATAGCTTTCATATTCCTTGCTCCAAATATATTATTTCAGCACAATAGTTTCTTTGCGGGAGAATTGCTTAAATGATTCAAAATGGATTTAAAAATATATTTCAAGTTTTAATTTTATGCACAGAACATTAATGAGCAGAGTGCCTTAGAGACTGCCTGTCAGTTTAACATATTCACAACACTCTCGGCACAGATGTTATTCCATCTAAACCCTTTTAGAGGGGAGGAAACCAGTAATTTTTTTTCTTGGGGGATGTCAGAAAATATATTATTTTTGAAATTATATTTTGATCCTAGAATTCTGTTGTTAGGGTCTGAGTTTGTCAAGTCATTTGGACACCAAAACTTTCAAAACATTGGGAAAGGGAACAGCAGCCCCAAACCTTTTGTTTGTTCCTCACTGTCGTCCTCTCTTGGTGAGGACTTTGAGAGGCAGCCCATGGATGGGAAATGATGGGAACTTGACCAAGCTGTGCACTTGAGTGGTTCCACATCTTTTCAACAATGGTGGAGGGCTGGACATAGATACTGGGTTTGACATAAAAACATTTAGAAAGAGTGAGTGTCATTTTTTGTTTTGTCTGGCTGCAAATGCTGGCTCCTAGCATCAGTGCTACTGTATCCTCTTTGCTTCTCAAACTATGGTTTGGGCTCAGTCATTTCTGTGTCTGTGCATGCCAGCTAGAGTTCATTTGTTCACAAATATGCAGAAATAAGAGATGATCCTTCAAAGATGAGTATTCTCCTCCAGGGTGGTACCAGCAGTTTATGGTCTCATTCCTGCACCCAGCAGTGATATGAGTCTGGAGCAGACAAATGAGGTTGTGGTGCCTTCCTACATGATGGGTGCCTATGGATAAAATAATCAATCTCTTGAAATACTTCTCTGTAGAATGGGGGAAGAAGGGGAGCAAGGCACAAGGTCATGGTGCATTGTCGCAGCCCAGCGAACTTGACCTTCTCTCATCTGTGTTGCCAAAGTTTTCCTCCCTCTGTCCTTTGTGAGGCCTTTTCCCACCTGTAGTCCTGAACTCAGTGGGACCCTCAAAAAGAGAGGATGCCTCAGCCAGAGCTGATTCTTATTTAAACTGACGCCATGTCCACAAGGCTCTCAAAAGGACTGTTGGGCTCCCAGCCAGTGAGATGGTCAAAGAGAGTCCTCTGCAGAGCACCCTACACCTTCCATGCTGGCCCACATAAAGAGGCCTTGGCAGGAGGGTATGGGAGCAGGGATATAGGGCTTCTGGAATTTGAAGGTTGATCTCGTCCTGCTATCTTCTCTGGTCACCAGTTCAGGGAGGTTCCAAGTACATGAGGTCTAAGTGCGAGATGTGCCTCCTTCACTTCCTAATCAGGATGGTATCTTAGTTGATGTACAAGGAACAGTTGAACTTCCCTCCTTTAAAAAAAGTACTTTATTATTATAAGAGCAATTTTAGGTTCATAGCCAAATTGAGCAGAAGGTACAGAGAGTTCCCATGTGGCCCCTGCCCACCCGCCCCAAGAGCCTCCTTTATCAAGCCTCCTCACCCAGTGATGCTTGCACCTCATTCTTGTTTGCACCTCATTCTTGCATGCACCTCATTCTTGCACACACCTCATTCTCGCATGCACCTCATTCTTGCATGCACCTCATTCTTGCACACACCTCATTCTTGCATGCGCCTCCTTTGTCAGAGCATCACAGAGTTGGAACCATACGCTGTGCATGCTTTGCACACTGACTTCTTTTATTTGGTAATATGCATTTTAGATTCCTCCATGTCTTTTCAGAGCTTGAAAGCTTATTTTTCAGTCCTGAACAATACTCCAATGCCTAGATATACCACAGTTTATTTCTTTGTTCATCTACTGAAGGACATCTCAGTTGCCCCCACATTTTGGCAATTATGGATAAAGCTGCTCTAAACATCCGTGGGCAAGTGTTTGTGAGAACTTAAGTTTTCACCCCTTCTTGGTAAACAGCAAGGACTGAGGTTACTGGGTCGCATGGTAAGATATTCAGTTTTGTATGAAACTTTCAAACTGTCTTCTAAAGTGGCTGTGCCATCTCGCATCTAGCAGGGAAGGAGAGTTCTTATTGCTCTATATCCTTTCCTGAGTCTGGTGTTGTCCGTCTCCCCATTTTAATGACAAGAGGTTGCATTTAGAAAATGGTTGAAGTAATACACACTCAATGTTACCATCTTACTGTGTGTAAGGAAGAATAAGTGCCCTCAGAGTAGCCAGGGCAATGAGCAGAACAGGGATGTGATGGGGATTTATGCTCCAGGAATCAGTGCATGCACCACAACTCCTGTCCCCATTTCAGTATTGATGGGGGGGGAGCAGACAGCTGTCTTAGTGAGGCAGGTACTGAGGTGTCACTGCTGTTATAACACAGAAGAAATTGAATAAAGCCAATGTTCAGTCTTGGGGAT
This sequence comes from Loris lydekkerianus, assembly GCA_963574355.1. NCBI lineage: Eukaryota > Metazoa > Chordata > Mammalia > Primates > Lorisidae > Loris > Loris lydekkerianus. Next base: position 44,285 of record CAUYPK010157205.1, read on the forward strand.
GAAGAAGACACTCTTTGGTAAGTGGGAGAAAATGAATATGAAACCAGTCATCCATCTGTAGAGAAATAAATTTTAGGAAATCAGGTACTTACAAGTAATACAAAAATTATTGCAAGAAATTTATAATATAGCATGTATAATCTAGGGGCCGGGGACGCGTTCCTAACCAGAATTGGAAACCCAGAAGGTATCAAGAAGAGATTGATTGATTTTTTTTTTTTAAACTTTGTAAACTTGGGAAGGTTTGTAAGCCAGAGATACCACAATGATAAGTCTGGAAAAAATATGTGTAACCAAGATATCATTCAAAGGGTTCAATTCTATGCAATACAAAAAAAAAAAAAAAGAATTCAAATAATTGAGACGTGTTTAATGTGAAAAGTGAATGTTTTTTCCCCTCTCTTCAAGCCCCTTCTCTAGGGGGGGATCTTTTTTTAATGGTTAGATGAATTTCCTCCTGGATGCCCTTCTTCTCCATCATGCTGAAAAAGAATAACTTTCAGTTTTCTTTTGAGCTGCAACATTGGGAAAGCAGGCGACCAAGCCAACTTCTATTTTTATTGTTTTCCCCTTTCCCCAAACCTGTCATTTGCATCTCGCCTACTATATCTGCGCCATTATTTACTTAATCTTTTCTTTTAAAGTTACACACTTTTAAAAACATACAGTTATTTTAATAAGGAAACTTGCAGTCATTACCATATATGGGAAACCAGTACTATGTGACATCCATAGAAAGCAGCAGCCTTAAAAATAATGAAAATGGATATTATCAAATTCCTGTGTGGTGCTGTAGCCACTCACCCTCTCTCTGTTAGAAGCATCCTGGGGAGGTGTTACAGACTGGTGGGCCCCCAGTGGAGACTCGCCTTGCCAACACAGAGGGATTAAAAAGTAATGGCTTTGTCAGTGTGCATTTCTGTGGTATTTGGTGTCACATGCACCTCCAAAATCACCTTTGACCCCACATTTGGGATGTGTGCTCCCCTCCAAGAACTATTAATTGGATGGATGCAAGCAGAAAAAGGCAGGTCTTCTTAAAGTTGGCCCAGTGTAGAAGTCTGTCTTCAATCTTCCAAATGCCACAAATTTCCCTTAACATTAATGTCCCTCCAAAGGATACCTCAAATGGAAAGAAAATGTGAAAAATCCTACCACTATATTTTCCCAAACTCCCAGTGCAGTATTTTATGACTTGAACTTGATAATGTAGTATTTTGAGATGCACTGAAATATTTAGAGAAATTTGGCTGTAATCAATGACAACTAAATATCCTTATCTTTTATTATTATTATTATTATTTTTAAATAAAGGCAGGAGTAATCATTTGGTGAAGTTTTTGGTGGTTGCTAGCCACTGCTGGGAAGGAGAACATTCGTTTCTGGCAAGTCAGAAAAGTAGAATGAAGAATCTTGAGATGTTGCTTTTTTCCCTTTTTCATCTTCATTTTCTTCCTGACACTAACAAGTTTGTCTTTTTGACAAATTGATGTAGAAAAGCAGCACACCTGTGATCCAAAGAGAAACTGGAAAAGATGTTTCATCATGAGAAGTTCAGATATTGTAGCTTTTGCATGATTTTTAGAAATGATCATCTAAATGATCACTAAAATATGCCTCTTCTGAGTCATCCTGGGATGAGTTCAGGGCTGGGCACCGTGGAACCCAGGATACAGCCTGTGAACAAAAGGAGTATCTGAACCCACAATTGACTGTGCTGAGGAAGGAATTTCAAACAGAATATTTTAAAAAGCATCATTTACTCTTGGTCTTAGAGGTATGGTGTAATTGGCTATCTTCCAAAGAACTCCAGAAAGAGAAGGCAATATTTCAAAGTACTGTTTCTTTGTGGCATTCCTTTTGCTCTGTAATTACATGTTTCTGTGTGTTATTATTTGTTTAATGTCTGTCTTTCCCAGCTGCTCTCCGTAAACACGGGCTCTTCTCCTGCCCATAGTACTCACTCACTGTCTGGCACCACTGGCAAAACTAACAAAAATGGAAACGAAAAGTTTATGACCCAAGATATAAATATATAAAACAAATGAACATGTTCAGAGTGATTAGCTCAATAATTGCAGACAGAGGGAGCATCAGCCCTTTTTTTTTTCTTTGTGGTCTTCTGAAGAGAGTTCAGTATCTAAAAAATCTTCCTGCATTGTCAAAATCAAATGCCCTAATTAAGTTAATTCAACTAAAGCAAAAAAGAGGGGGGAAAGACTGTTGCAGTGGTTTATTTTTTCAAAGGAATCAGGGAGGGTGGAAGTAAGGAAGAATTCAATAGAGCAATAACACTGCAAACGCATCTGAATTACAGTCTCACTTTCTCTTGCAAGCTTCCCCTTGAAAAGCCAAGTTCAAAGCCATTAGCAAAATGATCACTCAGCATCCATGGGGCAGACTGGTAGGATTGAGGTGTGGGGAAGAGAAAGGAGGATGTGAACAGACAAGACCAGTGTCCACTTACTCAACTCAAGAAGCTCAGAAGGGTTTGATTTCCCAGTAAAGAGGCTTAGAGGGAGAAAGTTTGAAAGACTTTTGAAAATGTTTAAAAACTTTTCAAAGCCTGAGTTAAAATAATTATTTTTATAAAACGTGGTATTTTATAGTTTTATTTTTGAACATATCTGGAATTATAAAAAAAAAAAAAAAAAGAAATAAGAAAAAGAAAAGAATTTGAATCTCAGGAAATGTGGGTTTCAGCGAGCCTCCCTTCTTTCTTCAGTGAGGCCAAGAGGGCGATCGGGGATATTGTTCCAGAAGAGGTTTTCTTATTTTGCATGTGGTATAAAAACAAAAGCAAAACAATTGCATTTCCAATGTGAAGGTAGCTCCTGTTTTTTTCTGTACCACTCATCCCTCCTCCTTCCTGGGAACAAGCAAGAGGCTTGTGGCTTTCCTCAGGGCCCAGCGTGAATGTAAGTTTCCTCTGTTTCTTAACAGCGGTATGGTCCTGCGTGTGCCCTGCATTGTCCTGACCTCAGTCTGTTTAGCTGTGAAGTTGAAGATGGTGCGATACCAGCTCCCAGCTCACTGGACTTTTACAGAAGTGAATGAGGTGATGCTAACATAGCCTCACATCTTTACTTGGACTATAGTTACTGCAGCTTGCAACGTCCAGTGTCTGATTATGGAAGTGGCCTCTGAAGGGAACATTATGGAGGAGAGGGGACTACAGAGGAGACATAATCCAAAGCAGACATGTGAAGATGCCCTTTGGTTTTTTGTTACAATGAACAGCACTCACAGCATATAGTCATGCTCTGCCTCAGACTGTAAAGTGCTGTGCCCATGACCTTGGGCAGCACAATCTCTCACACTTTGTATACCAGAACACCCAGGCTCAGAGAGGCTAAGTTACTTGCCTGAGGCCTCACAGCTAGCTGGGGAAAGTGCACCCCATAAGCCAGCTCTCCTGGTGCCTTATTTCTGCAGACCACAGGCCACCCATGACAAGTGGCAGTCTAATTTCCTGAAGACAGATGCTCAGGGTGAGGGAGATCTAGTTTTCTTTAAAGAAAGGGGGGGGGGAGAGAGAGAGAGAGAGAGAGCAAGCCTGACAGTTTGTTACTGCAGATTTATACTAGCTGCACAACCCCTTAGGCAATTGGCTTACAAATTCAAGTAGCATTTATTACCTCCAAAGTGAAAGGAAAACAGATCTTGGTCCTTGTCCTGGTGATGCTCTGTGTAGTTGTGGGAAGGGAAGGATGTAGTCATGGAGGCAGCAGGGGACCAAGGCACAAAGAAGTAGGGTGCCAAGATAGGAGGCCACGTGGCAAATGTTGGTGGGAACTGAGGAGGCAGGCTCTCTGCAGCTGATGACCAGAGCCCCAAGTGGGCAAGAAGAGAATGGAGTGCTGGGGGTGGAGGTGGGGGGGGGGGCAGAAAGGGAGGGCCAGGCAGGTCCCCAGGGAGGAGTGGGAGCCTCTGCTTGGGCTGCAGTTCTCTCTGACTTCCTCTTGGTTGACTGTCGAGGTTCCATAGCAACCTTCTGGATCTGCACATGGTCCCCTTTGGGTGCAGCAGACACAGCAAAGTTAGAAATTCATGCTCTATGAGATTCTTATTAATGACTTGGAAGTCAGAACTTGAGTTTTGAGAGGGACTGGGAGGAAGAGCTGCAGTTTTAGACTCCCTTGTCCTTACTTTAAATTTCTTTTGAAACTGGGCATGTGGAGGTAATTGGGATAATAATTCTGACCTGGTATTGTGGAGGAATCAGTCTGCCCATCAACCAAATGCTCCCACAATGATCAGATTACAGCCCTGGAGGGAAGAAATTTTGACAAACAAGGATTGAGTGTGATTTTCTTGGTTGGAGTCCATCCATGACTTTTTATTCTCACCAATTACATGGGAAACCAAACAGTTCGAGCAGATTCCCATCCTCAAATTGATGCACTGAGCTATTTTGACATTGAGGGACACTTGGGGGGCAGCTCTTTGTGTTCCAGTTGTTAAAAGAAGGGAAGATTTCATGGCAAGAAAAGATGGCTGTCCTAGAGATTATGGCTACACTTCTGGGGGACCTGGAATTGGATCTGGTTTGGGTAAGCCTAAGCACTGACCACATTGACTGGTGTGCACCTGGTGAGGAGGTGTGTACCTGAGGAAGAAGGGGCTCCCTGAAAGGAGGCACACCCAAAAGAGGAGTGTACATGTGGAGATGCAGTAGATGTAAAGGCTGAAGCCAAGAGGGGTGCAGATGCTACATGGATGGCCCTGATGAGTTGGGAACACTAGAATGTCTAATTGGCATGACGTGCAGATGCAGAGGGGACCCCCAAGGCAATGTGCACCCTGAAAGACCCACGTTCTGTTGGCATCTTGGCCAAACCAGCTGGTGGCAGTTCTCACCTCAGAGACAAGGTTCTGTGGTTACCCCATTGGGGATGCTCCTGAATGATCATTTTCATGAGGTGGAGGAATAGACACTGCTCCTTCTACAGGGCTTGAGGTGTCTGGGAATCCTTCCCCCAAGTGCTCTACTTGAAGTGTCCCAGCTGGATGTGACACCCCTCTCAACACTCTCTTCCTACTTCCCTCCCTCCCAGGACTTGTGTAACCGGAGTATGGTGTGGCATTAGCAAAGTCTTACTAGAAGGTACTACCCTTGAGATAGAAATTGTATCTATGTATAAGCTTACACCCACCTGTGTAGAGTTTGTTTCAAACCCACCCATCCATCTGCCCACACATCTGTGTGTTCATACATCCATCTATCACCCATTCATCTGACAAGCACAAATTGAGCACCTATCATGTACCAAGCACTGGGCTTAGCTCTGAGAGTAAAAGAACAGAGGTGGCTCCTGCAGGAATTCAAGTAGTTGGTACAGAGGAGATGCTCAGACATGTTTGTGAATAAATGTATGATGAATAAATGGTAGGATGCTTAGAAATCATTTCCATGTTCTCATACTATGGCTCATGGACAATTGAAAACAGGAAGGCTTTGGAATTTTGGGGGAGGTCACAGCCCGTGGTGGCCCCTCATTTTGTGAACCAATCAGGAAGAAGAAGTCTGCATCTCTAAAACCACACTTCCATCCTGGCCCATCCAGCTGCCAGAGTGCAGCTGAGGCTCGAGGGTTTAGAATAATGAATTCCATCCTTACTGTGCTGCTGACAGACAGAAGTAGAGATCCCAGGAAAGCACATGTGAAGGCTGAGAGAGGAGGTGGGCAGATTGCCAGGGGTGGGAGAAACAAAGAAGAGGTCTGTGTGAGGGGCTGTGAGTGGGAGAAGTGAAGAACATGCTTGGCAGTGATTAGCTAACCACACAGGTGGGGAGAAAAAGGGAAAGTTAGGGGGCCTTCTGCCTGTCGACAGAGTAGCCCCCATTTTCCACCTGGGGCAAGGCCAATCGTGTTGTCTTCAGAGCCAGGAAAAAAGGCGGAATGTTTCCCTAATTAATGTATTTTTGCTGTATGAGTTCATGGCTGGAATGTGTACATGTCCCTGACTGTGTGTATGTATGTAGAAACAGCATGGCAGTACACATGCAGTTTGTGCGGAGTTCTGGGCAAGTGATTTGTATCTGTGACAATGACTATCTTAAGGGGCAGTGTGATATGGTGTCTTAAAGCTTAAATGCCAGGCAGACTGGGATCAAACTCAGTTCTAACATTTATGAGCTGTGGGATCTTGGCTTAAGTACTCCTTGTTTTAGTTTCCACCTCTGTAAAGTAGGGCTAACAGTAGCACCAACTTGGATGAGTTACTGTCAGGATAAAATGAAATCATCTTTGTCAAGTGCTTAAAACAATGCTTGACGTATAGAAGAACTCATGTTTTGGTGACCTGATTTACAGTCTCTCACATCTCTTATAATTTCAACTGTGTCTGTGTGGATTCTATGATAGTTTTGACTCACCTTACTATCTCAGCCTCAATTTATGCCTTTAATAAACACCCTTCCCTGGGGGTTCTTTGATGTTGTGAACACTTTCGGGAACCCATACATCAAACACACATGTCAAACACACATGTGCAGCCTGAACGCGCAGAGTTAATACTCCGAGGGAAATCTTTAAGTTATGGGGGAAATGGAATCTGAAGATAAATTATTCTCCAGGTAAATCTTTACGTAGACACACTTGAGAGGTATTCTTTCAGCACTTTAAAGAAGTCATTCCATTGTCTTCTAGCCACCATTGTTTCCAAATAAGATGTCAGGTATAATTCTTATTCTTGTTCCTTTATCCAAAAAGTATCTGATTTTCTCTGATAACTTTTGAGAGTTTTCTTTAGTTTTCAGCAGTTTTATGATGAGACTGAGTGAATTTTGTGTGTGTGTTCATCTTGTTTGGGGTTTTTAGAGGTTCTAAAGACTGTAAGTCTATGTTTTCCATTAACTTTGGGAAATTCTTTAGTCACTGTTTATTTACATATGTTTCTGTTTCAGTCTCACTGTCTTTTCTTTCTGGGACAATAAATCACATATGTTAGACTGTGTGATCTTGTGTTACAGACCACTGGGTCTTTGTTTTTTTAATCCCTTTAAACAAATTTCTGACATGTTCAACATAATGTTAAAAACCTAGAAATTTTTAATTTCAGTTATTTAAATTTATAGTTCTAGAATTATTTATTTTTCACAATTTACATTTAGGTTTTAAGATTCCTTGTTTGGTTAATCATTGAGGTTATATTTTCCTTTAATTCTTTTAACATAAATGATGCTTTAAAGTCTTTGCTAAATCCAACACATGAACTATCTTCCTTCATTTTCTATTGAATAATAGTAATAATTATTATTTTACTATGGATCTATGGATTACATTTTTCTGTTTTTTGTAGGGCTAGTGGTTTTTGATTATTTCTAGAGATTGTTGAAACTGTATCATAGAGAATTTGGATTCTGTTATCTTCCTCTGAGGAGTGTTGATTTTTGTTTTAGCAGGCAATTTAATTATTAACTGATCTTCTTGAACTTTTATAGGCTTTGTCTTATGCTTTGCTGGTGTGAGTTAGTGTTTTTCAAGCCTCTCTAACTTGGTGAGACTTAAAATGTAAACATTTCAGATCCCCTGCATATTTTGTTAGAGCTTAATTATGAGCTTTGTTATAGAAGTTCTCAAATTGGCCATATTTTTCGGTATGGTTCCTAATTTTTAATCCTAAAAATAATCCATTATTTTTAATCCTAAAAATAATATGATGTCTCAGCAGTGTTAATGTATTAATGAGGCATTAATAAGACCTCTCCACTCTGGCAAGGGCCAGAATTATATCTCCAGTAGTATTCAACCTTTAATACATCTCTACTTTAACTACATAATAGCTTTTACCTGGTAGGCCTCAGATGGGATCCTGGTCTGCACAGCTTTCATATTTCTGATGCCCCAGTCCATAGGTTGCAGGTGCTTCAGTTGCCTGGAACCTGTTTTCTGTCTGTTAGATCAGCAGGACTGACATGCCGTACGTGGGCTTTTCCTGCACCATGGCTAAAAATTTCCTATAGTAACAGACTAGGAATTACTGGGGCTCATCTTGTGTGTTTTCTTTTTCTTAGAGACTAGAATCATTAAGACCATATAATGTAAATCATTGAGACCATATTTTTCTTTCTTCTTCTTCTTCTCTTTCTTTTTTTTTTTTTTTTTGGCCAGGGCTGGGTTTGAACCTGCCACCTCCAGTATATGGGGCTGGCGCCCTACCCCTTTCAGCCCCAGGAACCTCCCAGAGACCATATTTTTCTTTAGCTATTTTAATATATTTATAAAATCTGCTTTAAAGTCTTTGTTTGCCAAGTCCAACACATGGACTATCTTGTTTTAGTTTCTATTGACTGATTATTATTATCATCATCATTATTTTTACTATGGACTATATGTTCTGCCTATTGTGTATTGCCTGAAAATAGTTGCCTCATATATCTTGTCCAGTTTTATATTGTTTATGGTAGGAAGATTAGTATAGTCCCTGTTTGTTTGTTGTGGTCAGAGTGGAAGGCTGAGGGACATTTTATATGCTCCTGAGGTGGGTAAGGGCAAGACTAAATCCACTCACCCTCTGAGAGAAGTTGATAATATAACCTGGTTTTTCTCCTCCTTCCCTTGTTCTTCCATCCCCTCACTCATACTCCCTGAACTTATTCCCCAAATGAATTATTTGTACACAAGTCCTTCTCTTAGGCTCTGGTTTAGGAGGGAACCAAACTGAGATAGAGAAAGTTCTATATGAATCTTGGCCATTAATTATTGCAAGAGCAGCTTATTTGTACAGGTCTGCAGAGCATGAGGATGGAGCCTCTTGTGCATCTGTGATGTTCATGTGTCTGTGTGTGTCCCCAGGCAGCACACATGCAATTTGTTTGCCCTGTATGTCTCTGTGTATGTCTGTATCTCTCTGTGTCACCATGTGTGGAGATACAATGTACGCTCACTTGTCTAGCATTGGGAAGGTACTTCAGATAACAGATATCCTGAGAAGCTAAAGGACCACACAGAGGCAGCTCCTCCCAATGTTGATGCCCCCTGGGGGAACTGGGTAAGTGTCTAAGCCTCAAGAGCTCAGGCAAATAACCCAATATTTGAATCTCTCACAGCATCAACAGCCTCATTTGAGGAAGATGTGTGGACCCCTACTACACTATGGAGATATGTAAGGATAGGCTTAGTGCTCTATGGAAACCCAGAGGGGGGAATTTCATAATCTACTGGGTATATAAGGTCACAGCATCATTATTATCAGACAGAAGAGTTAAGGCTAGAGCACCAGGCCTAAGGCTCTTGGTGAATGACTGGAAGAATAGTGTGCGTGCATGTGGATGTGTGTTTGTATGCATATGTGTGTGTGCACGTGTGTGTGTGTGTGATTATTTGGTCAAGATCCTTCTCTGCTCTGGACTCTCTCCCTGTTAGGAAAGCCACCTGTCTTCCTCCATCACTATAACCCAGAGCCTGGCACCTAGTAGGTGTTCAGTACATATTTGTTGAATAAATGAGTGGACTTGACCTCAGTCCTTGGGCTGTGTATCTCGGGAGCCATAACGCAACAGTGTGTGTATTATTGGTCTAGCAGACAGAATTTATGGCTTGAGTTGAGTAAAAGAAAACCATCAGAAATGTATTGGGATAACTTTTAATTTGGGAAATTTATAGCATTAAGGTGGGGAAGACATCAGCCTGGGAGGCCACTCTTGTCCTGAATCTTTTGGGCTAGGCAACTTCTGGTTTTGAGGATTTCAGTAGCTTGGATTTTAACACAAGTTTGATTTCATTATGGGGTTATTATTTGCCTCCTCCTCCTGTAGAGACCACAACTCAAGTGATTAGCCACGGTCAGATGGAGCCTTGGGGAAGGCAGAGGTACTGTTGGGGCCAGGCAGAGGTCAAGCAATTAGGCGTCTTCCCTTGTGTTGACATTTGCTCCTTCTGAGACTTTGAGTCACCTGGGTTTTCCCTTAATACCAAGGCATTTGTTGCACCATGAAGACATTAACCAGAAAGCCTCTTGCCTAGAAGCAGGACATGTCATAAGGGGAATAATGGTCAGTCTACCATGTGTTGTTGACCTTGGAAAAAGAAAATAGAAAAGATATATATCTTTATTGATTAAGTGTCTTTTCAGGACACCTTTTTTGTTTGTTATTGTTGAGTTTTAAGAATTCTTTGTATATTTTGGGTACAAGTCCTTTAAAAGATAAGTGGTTTGCAAATATTTTCTCCTAGTCTGTGGCTTGTCTTTGATTCTTTTAACAATGTCTTTCACTGAGCAAAAGTTTTAAATTTTAATAAATTCTGATTTATCATTTTTTCTTTCATGAATTACGCTCTTGGTATTTTATCTGAACACTCATTGGCAAATCCAAGATCACTTCCACATTATCTTCTAGAAGTTTTATAGTGATGCATTTCTTACTTAGGTGTATGATTCATTTTGAGTTCATTTGTGTGAAGGATGTATGTTTGTGTCTAGATTTATTTATTTTTTTGCACATGTATATCCAATATCCAGTGCTATTCATCAAATAGGTTATATTTTCTCCTTTGAATTGCCTTTGTTCCTTTGTCAAAGATCAGTTGGCTATACTTGTGTGAATCTATTCATGGTCTCTCTATTCTTTTTCCAGGATTTTAATGTCTATTCTTTTGCCAACAGTCTCTTTTTTACTATAGCTTTTAAGTCTTGAAGTTGTTCTTTTTCAGTAGTATATTGGCTAGCCTGAGCCTTTTGCCTTTCTGTATAAACTCTAGAATCAGTTTATTGAAATTCACCTTCACTAAGAATGCCATGAATTTGTAGATCAAATTCAGAAGAATTGATATGTTAGCAATATACAGTCTTTCAATTCATGAACATGGAATTTCTGTCAATCTACATAGATTTTTTTTTTGTTAATTTTGGATAAATACGGGGGTACATACAATTCAGTTACATAGTTGGCTTTTGTAGGGTTAAAGTGCAAGTTAATCTACATCTTTGATTTGTAGTTTTACATATAGGACCTGTGCATATTTTAATTGATTTATACCTAAATATTTCATATTTTTAAAACTGTTTTAAAAATTCTTTTGATCTTTTAATTTTATTTTTATTTATTTATTTTTAGAGACAGTTTCACTTTGTTGCCCTCAGTAGAGTGCCATGGCGTCACAGTTCACAGCAACCTCCAGCTCTTGAGCTTAGGCGATTCTCTTGCCTCAGCCTTCTGAGTAGCTGGGACTACAGGCACCTGCCACAATGTCGGCTATTTTTTCTTGTTGCAGTTTGGCCATGGCCAGGTTCAAACCTGCCACCCTTGGTATATGGGGCCAGCACCCTACTCACTGAGCCACAGGTGCCGCCCTGATCTTTTTATTTTATTTACTTTATGATTTTTAATTGATAAATCCTAATTGCATACATTTATGGGGTGCAATGTGATGTTTTGATATATGCATATGATATGGAATGATTAAATCAAACTAATTAATCTTCCTATCATCTTAGTTACCTATCATATTTTAATATAGTATTTGAAATATACTCTCATTTTGAAATATATATAGTACATTATTACTGACCATAGTCACCCTATAGGGCAATAGATCTCAAAAAACTTATTCGTCCTGTCCATCTGAAACTTCATATCCATTTATCAACCTCCATCTCCTCCTTTCCCACTCCCAGGCTCTGTAACCGTCATTTCTACTCTCTATTTCTACAAATTCAACTATTTGAGATTTTCTGGTAGTATAAATGGTATTTTATTGTTTATTAGTTTAATTTAATTTAATTTAATTAAGATAGAGTCTTACTCTGTTGCCCAGGCTAGAATGATGTGTTATCAGCCTAGCTCTCAGTAACCTCAAACTCCTGGGTTCAGGTGATACTCCTGCCTTAGCCTCTCGAGTAGCTGGGACTACGGTTGCCTACCACAATAACACCTGGCTAATTTGGTACTGTGTCTTAAATTTCAAATTTCAGTTCTTCATTACTAGTATGTAGGAAAGCAATTAACTTTTACATATTTGCCTTGCATCATACAAACTTGTTATAATCACTAATTAATACCATAATTTTTTTTTGTCATTTTTGAGTTATTTCTTATATAGATCATCATGTCATCTGAGAACAGAGTAAGTTTTATTTCTTCCTTCCCAATATACATACCTTTTATTTATTTTTTCTTGTCTTATTGCACTAGCTAGGATTTCTGATACAATGTTAAATAAGAGTGGTAAGAAGTCTATTTCTTACCATTAAGTATGATATTAGGTTTAGATTTTTGTAAATTTTCTTTCACTAAGTTAATGTCCTCATTAAGTTGAGGACATTGTCCTTAATGTTCTCATTAAGTTGAGGAATTTCCCCTTGATTCCTAGTTTCTTGGGTAATTTTATCAAAAATGGACATTGGATTTTGGCAAGTGCTTTTCTGCATCAATTGATATGATTATATGATTGTTCTCCTTTTGTCTATTGGGGTGATATATTACTTTAATTGATTTTTGAACGCCGAACCAGCTGTATATACCTAGGATAAATCCCACATGATCCTGGTGTATAATTCTTTTTATACATTTTGGGTTTAATTTGCTAATATTTGTGTGTGATTTTTGGTATTTTAAACATAGACAATTATGTTATTTGTGAATAAAGACAATTTTGTTGAGGATTTTTATCTGTATTCACGAGAGACATTGGTTTGTAGCTTTCCTCTCTTGTTGTGTCTTTCTATGGTTTGGTATTAGGGTGATCCTGGGCTCATAGAATGAGTTAAGAAATGTTTCAATAGGGTGGTGTTGTAGCTCAAAGGAGTAGGGTGCTGGCCCCATATACCAGAGGTGGCGGATTCAAACCTGGCCCCGGCCAAACCCAGTCCTGGCACTTAGCTTAACAGGTGCACAAGAACAGGTGGCAAACAAAATTTGACCCACAAGCTGTAGCTTGCCCATCCTTGCCCTAAACCAACCAACATCAATCCTAGGTTTTGAATGAGGGCCTCAGGACTGCATTTTAAAGGGTGACTTAAGCTTTGAATGTATTTAATAGAACAGTTGCAGAAAAATAATAATGGTAATAATAGATAATTATGAGACAGACACTGTGCAAATACATTATGTATATTATCTCCCTCAGTTATCTCCATAGCCTTTAAAAGGAGTTACTATCAAATATCCATTTAACAGAGACACAAGCTCAGAGGGTCACATGCTAAGTGACAAAGCCGAAATTTAGGGTGTCTGAAGACTCCAGTCAACTCTACTTTGGGGAGTGGGATGGGCATGGGTTGGGAATGTAATTGGTATATGAAGCCTGAAATCTGGGACAGATTCCCTATTATAGATACATTAAAAGGATGGACATAAAGGCTTTCTCTGGACTCAGAGGCTAGGGCAATCATGCTTTCAGGTTTGATGGACTCATTCTCCTCTATTCCTGGTGATGCCAAGTTGGTGTGGACTTCACCTCTGATCATCTTCACGACAGTTCATCTTCTCTGAGTGACCAGCTCAGAGCCCACTGGGTTGGGCTAGATGTGCATTAGTGAGAGACACAATTGCCAAGGCTCTGAGCCTCTGCATGCCATTGTGAGCTTGGGCATAATGTGTCTTATTACTGTTAAATGATGGTTAGGCCACCAGGGCTGGAGAATGTGTAATTTGACATACAATATAATTTAATGAAAGTGTGCATCCTGGCTCCTTAGCCCGGGTAACAGCTTCCTGCTTTTGAACAAAGCGATTTGCACATTAAAGTAATTGCAAAAACTTATGAGGATGGCAGGAAAGTTTACTCTTCCTCTTTACCGAGAAAACAAATGTGTTTTTTTGCAGACTCTGCCAAGGCTGGGTTTTAATGATTTCGCAGATGGAGCCGGCACATGTGAGACTGCCGGGTACAGCTGTCTGCTTTTCCCAGTCTGGGGCTGTGTGACTGCAACCATGGCATTGATGTCCCTTCCGGTCGCTCTGTTCGCCCTGTTCTCCTACCCCACAGTGTCACTGAAGGTGGGTGTGGGGGTCCTGTTTGGGTGAGAACAACGCCAGGCTGGCTGTTTGTTCATTGTTATATCGGCCTTGAGTTTGAGTCCCTTGGATGTGCCAGATCCTGCTAGAGTGGGTGCCCCTGGGTGGCCCATGTCTCAGGTGGGAGTGTTAAGGCAGAGCCATTGCTTTTTCCCAGCACCCCCCGATGTTTTGCTAACACGTGCCCCATCCGATAAACCACTGGAGCACACACAACAGAGAGTGGATTGGGAATTTGCTTTTGAAAATTCATGTGGCCATGAAGATTTTAACTAGTAGGTTGGTGTGGTTTTGGGCTATGAATTTTAAATCAGTATAACTAGGCTCAAACACATCTTTAGTCATCAAAATGAGCACCATTACAATCAACACATTGTTGCCAATGAGAAATAAGTTGTATATTCCTGTAGTGTAAAAATCCGTGCTTTGCAATTCCATAAACTCTCAGAAATAATTTTCTGCATCCTGTTGGCTGTGGAAGAGATTTCCCTGCAAAAAGTTGTTGCATGCTTGAAAAAGTGGTAGTCGGTTGGTGAAAGGTCAGGTGAATATGGTGGATGAGACAAAACTTTGTAGCCCAGTTGGTTCAACTTTTGGAGCAGTGGTTGTGTGACGTGTGGTCGGGTGTTGTTATGGAGCATTGGGCCCTTTCTGCTGACCAATGTGGGCTGCACGCCCTGTCGTTTTCAGTGCCTCTCATTGATTTGGGGAGCACGCATCACAGATGAGATGGTTTCGCCAAAATGCAGAAAGCTGTAGTGGATCAGACCAGCAGCAGACCACCAGTGTGAGGTCCACTACGTACCTCATTTTCAAGGCTCTCATCTCCTCTGCAAAACTTCTTGAACTACCACTGTACTGTGCACTCACAGCAGTTCCTGGGCCAAATGCACTGTTGATGTTATGAATTGTCTCTGCTACTTTACAACCCATTTTGAACTCAAATAAGAAAATTGCTCAAATTTGCTTTTATTTAACATCATTTCCATCATCCCAAGTAATACAAAATAAATAAGTAATAAGTGACTCAGACCACGGTCAGAGTGACTGTGACCTTTTTTTGGTGCCAGTGGCTTTGGGAAGGGCTTTGGAGGTTCTTCTCGGTCCAACCGCAGAGCTGGCCACAACTCGTCATATAAAATCTACTTTTTGCCACACACCACAATCTGATTGAGAAATTGTTCATTGTTGTTGTATAGATTAGAGAAGACCCTTGAAAATGATATTTATTCTGATTTTCATCAGCTCGTGAGGCACCCACTTTCCAGGTTTTTCCCCTTTTCAATTTGCTTTATTAATTTATTTTTAATTCAAATTAATATGAGGGAACACATTTTTAGGCTATATTGTTCTCACTTCCAAGGTAAAGTGCAGGTTGTAAGACAGCCCCTCAGGGGGAGGTGCTGAATACCCTCGCAATGTGCATATTAGGTGAGAGATCACAAAATGTCCTCCCTCCTCCTGTAGCTCATTGCATAATCGCCAAGTTGTGGAAGCAACCCAAATGCCCATTCAGCCACAAATGCATTAACAAATTGTGGTAGACGTATACCATGGAATACTGTCCAATTTGCTTTAAATGTAGAAGGACCAAAGAGTGGTTGACGTTGAATTCTTCAGCTGCTTCTCTCTTCAGCTGACAGCTTCAGCTGAAGCTGTCAGAGCAACAGCTTCAATGAGGGCTCTCAGTTGGTTGTTGTCAACTTCCGGTGGCCACCAGTACGTACCTCATTTTCAAGGCTCTCATTTCCTCTGCAAAACTTCTTGAACTCCACCGCACTGCGCACTCACTAGCAGTTCCTGGGCCAAATGCACTGTTGATATGAGTTGTCTCCACTATTTTATAACCCATTTTAAACTCAAATAAGAAAATTGCTCAAATTTGCTTTTTGAGCAAAAATGGCACCATCATTTCCATAGTCCCAAAATAAACAAGTAATATGATTAACAAAATCATAAAGCAAGAAATGCACTTTTTTTTTTTTTTTTTGCAGTTTTTGGCTGGGGCTGGGTTTGAACCCACCACCTCTGGCATATGAGGCCAGCGTCCTACTCCTTTGAGCCACAGGTGCCACCCGAGATGTGCACTTTTAAAAGATGTATAACATAAGCATGTTTATTTAAGAATGTATGCCAGTATCAAACAGCAAAATTCAACAATGCAGAAAACCCACAATTATTTTAGCACCAACTTAGTTTGTCTATATTGCAATGGTACTTCTCATTAATTGCCTTTTGTTTTGAAAAGAATTCAAAACTTAGGTGTATTCCTTCATTGACCTATCCTGAGTGTTAATAGTTTAAGAGAAAAGAAAGCAAAAAACGTAACAAATTCAGGGCCTGGGTTTATGAAAAATACACCATTCCATATTGCATTAATTTGCTATTGCCACTGTAACAAATTACTACAGACTTAGTGGCTTAAAACAACATTAAGATATTGTTTTATAGTTCTGGAGGTCAAAGTCAAGGTATCAGCAGGGTTATGTTTCTTTTGAAGACTCTGGGGAGAATGGATGACCTTGCTTTTCCCAGTTTCCAGTGATCACCTGCACTCCCTGGCTTGTGGCCTCTTCCTCCCTCTTTAAAGCCAGAGGAGCTACATCTTCAAATCTCTCTCTGACTCTGGCCCTCCTCGTATGAGGATTCTATAGTTACTTACATTGTATTCACTTGTATAATCCAAAATAATCCCAGATAACTTTAGCTTAATCACATCTCAAAATCTCCTTTACCACGTAAAGTAATGTGCACAGATTCGGTGGATTAGAAGTGAACATCTTTGGGAGGCTGTGATTCTGTCTACCACAAAAGTGTTCTACATTAAATTTCCCTTTATTGGTGAGCTAAGGACATTTCCTAGGAACAAGGCCATCAGTAACAAGTGTCAGGGAACCAAATTACAAGATTAAAGTTTTTGGTGAGGGTAACGGAAACCCCCTTGAGCAGCTTAAGCAAAAGAGGGATCTCAAGAGCAGGAAGCAGGGCCAGGCTCCGTGAAGGCTCAGAACCAAGAGCTTTAAAGTGCCCTGGGTTGGGGGAGTGTCTCCCAGGAGCCCATCTGCTTTCCCTGCGTTGCGTTACCTCCCCCTTCCTCTGGAGGGCGGCTATTAGCTCTACCTCAGTCACAAAGTGCCACGTACATCATGCATGGTCTGGCTCAAACAACAGAATTTATTTCCTCATAGTCCTGGAGGCTGGAAGCCTAAGATCAAGATGTCGCAGGGCTGGTGTCTTCTGAGGCCGCTCTTTATGGCTTGCAGATGGCTGTCTTCTCACTGAGTCTTTACATAGTTGTCCCTCTGGGTGTCTGTCTGTGTCCAGATTTCCTCTTCTTGATGGACATCAGTCATATTGGGCTTGAGCCCACCAGTGTGAACTTATTTTAACTTAACTGCCTCTGTGAAGACCTCTCCCAACACATCACACTCTGGGGTGCTGGGGCTAAGGCTGCAACATAGAAATTTTTTTGGGACAAAATTTAATCTTTCACACCAGTGCTCTCCTCTCTGAGTACCTGACCACTCCACGGCTTCTGCTTGTGCAAATCTTCAAGCAGCCAGCCGGGACTATTTAGGCCCCTGAACACCAAACCCACATTCCTGGAGGAGAAAATCTGGAGGGTCTGCTTTGGGTGAGGCCATCAACCTTGGGCTAGGAAATAGTGATCAACAAGTTAAGGGACCCGTGGTGTGTTAGGGCAGACCAGATGATGTGACAACCCTCAGATCTTAAAGGCTTAGCACAGTCACTGTCACTCATGACACAGCTCAGAGTTGGCTGGCAGGGTGCTGCTCCGCGTAGCCTCTCAGGGATCCAGGCCTGTATAATAGAGCATAGGGTTAAAAGTGCTAGGTGGAAGGGACAGAGTGATCTGGGAAAAAGCCAAACATCACTGCTGGCCCTGAGTACTAAAAACACTGCTTGCTAAATACTATCTCAGCCCTGAGTCATATATTAGCAGTGGTAAGAAAAAGGCAAGACAGCAGTGCAGTAAACACAATGTGTTAAGAGTTCAGTCATGCTAAAGATAAACTCCTTGTTTTGTGACCTTTACCCTCTCATTGAATCTTTCCTCTGTGATGTATTTTCTCATGTCTGACTTCAATAAAAGTCTGGGAGGATCATTGGGAGGGGCTGCACCCTTACCTCTCTGGTGGAGGGCTTGGGGAGTTGGCCTCCCCAAGGCCAACAACCTCCCCAAGCAACTCTCCTGGGTTGCTCAGTTTAATGTAAAAGGACTGAGCAGGTGTTATTCATTTGCATCAAGGCCCAAAGACACAGGCCCTTGCAGAAGCTCTGTGGACACAACTGGGAAGTCTCAGGGGCTTCATCTGAACCAACACCTTTGCTCCACTTAGATGCCACAAGGTAAAGATCATAGGAAGTGATGTTTGATCTTGAATATGAAAGGCAAAGTCCCTATAACTGGTTGCAGTGTGTCCCAAAAGTTGCCCCTAAAGTCACCATACACAGGGAAAATGGGAAATTGTAGCTACATGTACATTTACTTCAAAATATTCATTATAAGATTTTACAAAGAGGTGGCCAACATGGAGAGAATATTTTGTAAAATTTCATAATAAATATTGTGTAAATAAAAGTACTGTTAAGCTGCAAGTTCCCATTTTTTCTCTACATGTGGTGACTTTAGGGTGCCTTGTGAGATATCCCGTATTAATAATTCTCAGAAGGTCTATTTCCTCTTCAAGCAAATGAGCTCGCAGGGGTACAGCCAAATGGCTCACCAAGTCTCTTTGTTAGTTGCCCAACTGTCCAGTTTTTCTGGGACTGAGGACGTCTCAGGGCTTTATGTTTTAAAACGAGGACTGTCTCAGGCTAACCAGGATGAGTTGTTCATGCTCCTGTTTGTTCAAAGACATATTTTTAATAACTGAGATGACTCTGATTCACCATCTTGGAATTCAGGAGAAAGAGGGAACTCTCTGCACAACCACGCCCCTTCCCTGTTGACAAAAGTCTGTTCTCCAAATCTCATTGATTAAATGCTCTTATTCGACGTCTGACCTACGGAACGAATGCAGTCTGAGACTCACTGGGTGGGTGGGCAATGGGGTGGGCACAGTGATTTTAAAGGCCTGTGACTTGGTCTCATGGTTGAGAAATTTTAGTTTAAAATACAGACATTTACTTTCTCTTAAAAAACACGTGCTGGGCTGTATTTCTTTGTGGTGACAATTGTCTAGAGCTGTGAGGTGGTTTCCCACTTTGGTTGGGGCCCTGAGCTTCCTGGTTTCTGACACTCACCACTGGCTGCTGTTTGCTCTTGTGTCCAGCCCACAAACAGGGACATCACTGGGCTGGCCACTGAGGCAGTTGAGTTTGCAATTAATGGGATTTTGTCTCTTGCCTTCAATCCAATCAACCTTAGAAGAAGAAATCTAAGTCTTTGTGTCTTCTCAGGAAACACTGATCTCTTTGGGGGAACTTGTAAACGTCAACTCCTATCCCAGTTCCTAGTATCTTGGATTTTGCTTTCACAGGACAAAGCAGCCAGGAGAAAGGCAGCTAGCTGGGCAAAAGTTTATAAACCGTTTTCTTCCTCTATTGATGTTGAGTCAGTTGAACCCTCAGCCGGCTTCTGGCTGGACTGGAACCTGCAGCCAGCCCTGGGGAGCCTCAGCCCTTCTGGGGAGCTCAAACCAGAGTTATTCACTTGTCATTTTTCTTAGCAACAAGGGCTCTGCTGTCTTTAGGGCTTGTCTTGGAGAATCAGAAGCTTCTATTTATTAGCCAAAGAGGAGGCTGAAGGGTTTGATGCTTGCTTTGAAATTGGGGCCTGGGGTTGGATCGTGTTCTAAGTCTCAGTGTGCACGCTTTTTACCCCAAATCAAAAGCAAGAGGAAAAAAGGGCAGATTGTGGTAGATATTGGAAAACACTAAGAAAATACTGTCCCAGTTAATCTCTAAGGCAGTGGTTCTCAACCTTCCTAATGCAGCAACCCTTTAATACAGTTCCTCATGTTACGGGTGGGGGGGCACAACATGAGGAACTGTATTAAAGGGTTGTGGCATTGGGAAGGTTGAGAACCACTGCTCTAAAGGATGCAAGCTCAGCCCTTCTGATAAAGCACAAAGCTGCGGCCACTTTCCTGACTCCAATTAATCCTTAAGTAATTAGAGGACTGTCCAGAGAGCTCATAAAACACAGTTTCAACGTGGTGATTCGCAGGGTGTGGGGGAGGGGTGCATAGCCACTGGGATCTCAGTAGCCAGGGCAGCGAATGAGTCAACAGTGAGATATTTTTAACTGAACAAATGTCTGCTGAGTGTCTACCAGGTGCCGGCACCGTGTAAGTCCCAGGGTTGCAATAGTGTCTAGGGAGGGACCTGCCTCTGTCAGACTCTGTGGTGAGGACAGGAGCTGTCTACCAAGGAAATGTTCCCAGGAGACACCACTAAGGGGAACAAGTAGGAGAAAGGAGGTGACTTTGGTGATTCCCAGACCCCCATCTGATCTTGCCTGGAGCCCTGGTGCTGAGTTACCCCCTGAGGTGTTCTGACAAGGGCTGCCCAGGAAGTATTCCTCTGAAGGCCACAGGTTTGGGCCTATCAGCAGCGCTCCACAGCTCAGGGATGGGCACACAGGTGCAAAAGGGAATCCAGGTGACTATGGGGGGTGTCCATGTGTCCCACTGAGTGCAATAAAGACATGGCTCCTGTCTTAGTAGGTTCTGGCTGCTGTGACAGATACCACAGATAGGGCAGCTTTAACAATAAACGTGTTCAGGAGTCTGGGAGTCCAAGATAAAGGTGGCTGATGAGGGCCTGCTTCCTGTTTGCAGGTGGCTGTCTGCTGCCTGTGTCCTCACATGGCAGAGAAGAGGGAGAGAGCTCCCCAGAGAAAGGGCACTAATCCCATTCAGAAGGGCCCCAACCTATTCCTCTCCTAGTATTGCCCATTCTCTAATACCACCATATTGGGGTTTAAGATTTCAACACATGAATTTTTAGGGAACACAAATATTCGGCCTTTAGCATTCTACTCTGAACACCCTAAATTCATGTCCTTCTTACATGTGAAATATATTTATTTCATTCTACCAGCCCCCAAAGTGTTAACTTCTTCCAACATCACTAAAGTCCAGTCTCATTTAAACATCATCTGAATCAGACATGCATGAGACTAAAAAAAAAAAAGGAAAAGAAAAAAGAAAAAAAAGGGGAAAGAAAGAAAAAGAAATTAAATAAAAGGAAAATAAAGAAATAGGGAAGGAGAAGGGATGATGGGTCCTGAGCAAGGTAGACTCCACGAGATGTTTAGTCTTCAGAGTAACCCTCTTTGGCTTCACACTGGCTTTATTGTTGGACATTTATATACATTGTTTCCAATTTTTGTTATTATCAACATTAGCACTGGGATCAATAACCTTTTCATGTTTCCAGCTATGAGGACTCACCTGTCTAAAGCTTTGAGTGTCTGGCATTGCTCTCCCCAAAGAAAGTAACTGCTTTACGTTAACAGGTAAGCTGAATGTAGCAAGGTATCTGTAGATGAGAGCGACTGCGGGTTCTGGACTTTTAGGTACCTTATGTGCTAGTACTGACTTGCTGGTGTTAGTATGACTGTTACCCGCTTTATACATGGAAGCAAAAAGAGACATAGCAGCCGGCTGGCAGTCTGGATGCAAACACAAGGCCGGGAGTGTCTGCTGCCAGCCACTGAGCTGAGCCACCTGCCGAAAGGGGCCCTTCAGTGCCTTGTCTGCTGGTGGTGGGAGTCCCAGATGCAGGGACACTGAATTGGAAGGTGAGAAGGACTCTTAGAGGGAAATTCTGTAAGGCTTTGTTCCAGGCCCACCTGGGGTCTGATTCATCAAGTATCCCAAAGCTCATTTGGAAAGTGCCAGAAAAGAAGGGAGGACAGAAGGCTGGGGCATGGTGGCTCACGCCTGTAATCCAGCACTCTGGGAGGCCAAGGTGGGTGGATTGCTTGAGCTCAGGAGTTTGAGACCAGCCTGAACAAGAGCCCACCTCTACGTAACAACAACAACAACAACAACAACAAACAAAAGCAAAACTATCCAGGTATTGTGAGGGCATTTATAGTCCCAGCTACTTGGGAGGCTGAGGCAAGAGGATCATTTGAACCCAAGAGTTTGAAGTTGCTGTGAGCTGTGATGCTACAGCACTCTACCCAAGATGATAGAGTGAGACTCTGTCTCAAAAAAAAATAGAGAACAGAGCCTCTGAGTGTACACGGTCACTGAACGCCCTCCTCCATTCTGGGAGGTGGGAGCCTTAATCCTCCTGCCACCACCATCACTATACCTAGGCATATTTATACATATATGAAGGGAGATATATTATTACAAAGAGTCGACTCACTCAATTATGGAAGCTGAGAAATCCCACAATTTGCGTCCTATAAGTCGAAGACGAGGGAAAGCTAGTGGTGTAGCCCCAGTCTGTGTCCAAAGGCTGATGGTGTAAGTCTCAATTCCAGTACAGGAGACCCCGTCCCAGCTCACACAGGCAGGCAGGAAAGTAAAGAGGTGTGTTCCTCCTTCCTCCACCCTCCACCCTCCACCTCTGTTCTATCCCGGTCGTCAGTGGATTGGATAAGGCCTCTATGTTGGGGAGGTCTGTCTTCTGAGTCCACCAGTTCAGAGAGCCTTCCAGTGAGGACATGCAACCAGATGTGACTTATATTTAGAAGCTGCACTTTAATGCCATCCCCAGGCAGTCTGTGTGCAGATTAGAATCTGGGGGCCCTGGTCTAGCACATTAGATATGCAAATCCTGTCTCCTGGAGAGGCTTGAGGGTCAGGACCCCACTTCTTAAGACCCAGACCCACCAGCACATTATTTATTATAAAATAGTTACCGAATAAATTTGGTTTACTCAGACACTGACAGTGGAGGGGACTAGGTACTTCTGCAGCCAGAAACACACACAAGTGAACAATCTGCTGTGATGTTCTTACAGGCCACTCCCTAAACCAGATGCTGAGCTATGGGGATACACAGGTGACTCGAGCAAGGAGTCTGCCCTCGGGGAAATCACGGTGTTCCAGGGGAAACTGAGGCAGGAACACATAATTACAATCCAGTGGGATCAGTGAGGAGACCCCTGGGAGCAGAGAATATGAGCTGGTCCAGGCTGGGGAAAGATGAGGAGGGCTGCCTAGAAGAGACCCCTTCCTCACTGAGTTCAAACAGATAAGCAGGATTTGGGTGAGCAGGGAAGACAAGTGATGGGAACATACAAGAAGAGGCAAGGGGGGGGGGGAACATCAGGTATGAGCTGGAGCTGGTCAGGAGAGGGAGGCAGGATCAGGTTGTGGGAAGTTCCAGGGGCCATGCTGTGGAAGGCAAGATGTTTAAGGGCTTTGGAAGTATTTTAAGCAGAGAAAGAAAGGTCAGCAAGGCCATGTATTCAGGAGGGGACCCCTGCCCAGGATGGAAATGGGCACAGGGGTGGGGTGTGGGGTGAGGCTGCCCCTCACCCCAGCACACTGTGGTCCTGGGAGAGGCCCTGGAAGCCTAGTAACCAGACACCCCAAGGTGCCAAGCATGCTGCAAACTGCCTTCAGCAAGAATGAGGGGGCCCAGATGTTATTCTTTATTTCTGTGGAATTTACCTGGTCCATCTCTGAAGTTTCCCCTTGAAACACAGAGCAGGTGCAAAGTCCTGGGAAGAGGGGAAGCATCGGACCCCCTGAGTCACGTCTTTCTGTTTCTTTCTGTGAAGGCTCCAGGCTCGAGCTCATTTCCCTGTAGCCGGGTTTGTCCCCGAGGGTCAGGGACGCCTGGACCTCACTCCTGCCGTGAACTGCCCCCTGACAGTGCCTCGTGTGGGTCTGTGCTCCAATGCCTTGCCTGGATCATTCTCAACAAGCCTGTGATAAAAAGTGCTGTTGTCACCCTCTTTGAAGGTGAGAAATTGAGAAGTTGGGGAGCTCAACCAGGTTCCCTGGTTCCATTGGGTGGAGCTGAGATGAAGGTCAGGCCGTTGGGCTCCAGACCCTTTGCCTTAACTGCCCTGGCTCTTAAAGACCACTTGTGCATGAGGTTATCCTTGGACAGCTAGGAGGCTATGTGGTTCTCACTGTTCCACGGAGGGCCACAGGAGGCCCGCAGGAAGCAGCCTGGCACGGCATGGCAGAGGCCACCTGTGGGTGCAGAGAGATGTCTGCTACACCTCCCTCCTCCTTTCCTCCCTTCCCTTCTGTTCCCTTCTCTTCCTCCTCCTCCCCCGCTTCTTTTCCTCCCCTCTCCCTCCCCCCGTGCCCCCTGTCCTCCCCTCCCTTCCCCTGTTCTTCCCTCCTGCCCCTTCCCCTTTCCCTTCCCTGCCTCCTCCTCTCCCCCCACCTTAGCCTCTACCTCCCCCTCCTTCCCTCCTTCTTCCCTTCCTTCCATAAACTTCTCCTCCCCGCTCTGTGTTGGGCATCAGTGTCACTCCAAGAGAAGTAAGACATGGTCCTTTTCCTTGTGGGGTCACAGCCTGGTAGGGGAGACAGACTCATCAGCCCATAAATTCAAGGGACACAACAGCTGTGCCAGGAGAGGAGTGTGTGAGAGGCATGGGGACACAGATCAAGCCCTGCCTCCTGTTATTTCCTATCTGGCTGACGGGTTCTGTTCTAAGTAACATACGCACCCACCTCCTGTGCACACTTGATCTGTTCCTGTCAAGTCCTATCCATCTGAACGCCAGCTGATGACAAATCACAGACGAGTGGATTCAGACGGAGCACCTCCTAGCCAATGTGGGGCCACAAGTAGAGGCACCCTCTGCTGCCTTGGGGTTGAGAACGTGGTTGTTCCTCTCCTGATGGACACTGCCCCGAGCCAGCTGGGTCTCGAGCATCAGAAGGACGTGGACT
Source organism: Loris lydekkerianus (assembly GCA_963574355.1). NCBI lineage: Eukaryota > Metazoa > Chordata > Mammalia > Primates > Lorisidae > Loris > Loris lydekkerianus. Next base: position 69,098 of record CAUYPK010157205.1, read on the forward strand.
TCAGCACTGTGCTCAGAACAAACGCCCTCACGTGGTTGGCACGGTGTCCAGGTGGTGGCAGGCCCACTTCCCCTGGGCTTCCTAGCGCCGTTGGCTGTGCCCGTGAGGGCTCACCTGTACGTGGTGGGGAGCGCACAAATTCAATGATTCCTACACATTCATTTCATATTTTCCTGTTCTGAACTGTGATGACTTTCTTTCTTCTGATCTTTTCTCATTGTTCTAGACATTGTCCAATTTTTTTTTGTATCCATTTGCAACCCGAGAAACTTCTTAAAACTCTTCACTCCTTCGGTTGTCGCAGGTTGGTTCCCAGTCACAGCACGGGAGCCTTTGCCACAGCTTTCCTGACTCCCAGTGGGCTAATGTTTGCCAACTTTCTTTGGAACCGAGCACATCTGTGAGGTAGTGCAGTGGGGCCGTCCCAGCCTCATCCTTTGTACTAATGTCAGTGTCCCAAACAAGTCCGGCACTGATGTTCTCCTCTGCGTCCTTTTCAACAGTTGCCTTTGCAAGAATTGTATCTGTTTTTATTATTACCTTGGGTGTACCCCTATTTTGTGTGATAATTATCTTTCTTCTCTTCAGCCCCAGAGCAACAGTTACAGCATTGCACCTTCAAGCTCCAGAGCTCAGGCATCTGCACCAAATTTGAAGTCTTTGGCATGAATCCAAGGCAGATGAGAGCCAGAGGAAGGATCCTGGCCTCGTCTGTGAAGGTCAAAGCATTTCTGCAGGGAGACAGGCTGGGTACTGGTGTGGCCAGGCCAGCTGTCAGGATGAATGGGGGGTGCCCACCACAATGAGCCCCTGTCTGCCAATCTAAATCCCTGTTCCCAGGGAGCAGGACTATGGAGGACGCCCGCCCATTTGCCCACATTATTTTTTTTTTTAGAACTATCTTTGTTATTCTCATGCATTTGTTTTCTCAAAAAAAAGTTATACCCACCTGTTAAACCCTACCTGTCTCTGGCCCCTCAGATCTCACTAATCCAGGGATCGGAATGATGTTAAATTCACTTATTCATCTGGGAAGGGCTGATACGTTCACAAATATTAAGTCTCCCCATCCATGAGCATGGTTTTGTCTCTTCATATTTAGGTCTTCCAGAATGTAGATTTTTGGAGTTATTCCTTACTTTACCTCTAGATATTTTATAGTTTATTTTTTCCTTAAAAAAATCAATCATATTGCTTCTTGGCCTTTTAGCTCAGATCAAGTGTAAAACAATTGATTGCCGTGAGACTATTTATGTGTTTAGGTTAAACTTTGTATTCACATGTCTACTTTATTGGCCTTTCAAAGAACATGTTCTTAAATGTATTTATAAATTCTATGTTTTGCTCTGTTTTCTAATTTCTTAATTTTTTATTTTTATCTCTATTAATTCCCTCCTTCTGCTCACTTTGGTTTATTTTGTTGTTTTTTTAGTTCTTGTTTTGACTGCTTTCTTCATTTAGTTTAGTTATTTATTTTTTAAACATAAAAACATTTCAATCTCTTGTTTGTTTGTTTGTTTTCCTCCAAGTACAGACTTGGCCACATCCCATACACTTTTATGTGGATTTTGTTGTTTTTGTCTTACTTTATAAATGATCTTGAATTTCAGTTTTTATTTCTTCTTTGACTAGAGTTATTTCATAAAGTGATTTTTAATTTCTAGCAGGTTGGAGCTTCTTGTTTCTTTTTGCTTATTCTTTTCCTATAATGTCAGAGAATGTTACATTCACTGTATAGTTTCTACACTTTATGTACAAAATACTACATAAAAGTTTGTACTAAAAGTTTTCTTTTGAACAAATTTTTATGATGGATTTTTGTGGACATTCGTGAATGTTTGAAAAAAAGAAAATGTATGTTCTCTATTTTAGGGACTTATCTATTTGTCATGCATTTATTTGTTTTATTATTTTTTTTTTTGAGACCAAATTTCACTCTGTTGCCCTGGGTAGAGTGCTGTGGCATCATAGCTCACAGCAACTCCAAATTCTTGGGCTCCAAGTGATCCTCTTGCCTCAGCCTCCTGTGTAGCTGGGACTAATAGAAAAACTTGGCTAGTTTTTCTATTTTTAATTGAGACAGGGGTCTCTCTCTCGCTCAGGTCTTGAACTCCTGAGCTTAAGCAATTCACCAGCCTCAGCCTTCCAGAGTGCTAAGACTACAGGTATGAGCCACCATGCCCAGCCTACTTGTCATGCATTTAATAATGTTTATTGGACAGTCACTAGTTGTAGAACATTAGGCATTGAACACACAAAAAATGAACAAGATATGAGACTCCCAGGGCTTAAATTCTAGTGAGGGTGGTTAAATAGATAATTACAAATATGGACCACAAATGTTATAAGTAGTATCTCCTATAGAGTCCTTGGGGCACCCTGGTAAGTTTTCTTCATGAAGAAAACGTTTGAACTTAATAACATTTCACATCTGTTTGCTTCAGATATTTTGGTACTATGTTACTTAATGCATAGAGGTTCATGACTATTATACTATTATTGGACATACCAGCTGGCTTTTGTATATGTAAATACAAAATAAACTTCTTTGCTTACATTTTGAATTCTGCTGCCTCGTATTTCTAATAATCCATCTCATGGCCATTTCTTTGAGTTTCCCATACACTGAATCTTTACATGTCTCTCTTGCATATCTTGGTATATTTACTCTTGAGAGGTTTATTTGATTTTAAGAACATCTCTTGTCAGCATCTCAGCAGATGTTCTCTTTGAATAGCTGAAATGACTTGAAGTGCCCTTCCTATTCATTACAGGAAAAACAAGCCATTTAGATGAATATTTAAAGAAATTATTAATTTCATGGTAGCTGATCACTTTCCAGTTACTGTTTTAAGAATTTTACATAAACTTATTTATCTAATTCTTGAGCCAATGCTCTGAGGTATGAACTATTTCACACCTATTTTTCAGGTGAAGAAACTGAGGCACGGAAGAGCTAGCCAGCTTATGCTGCGTCTGACAGCTTGGACTTGGCTCCAAAATGCGTGTGTGTAAACTCTGTAATGTGTTCCTTCTCTGTTGCCATTGAGCAGTCAAGAACTGAGGCCAAATCACTCAGGAGGTGGGAGCAATCAGCTAGCATGGCCAATGGTCTTGGTCTTTCTAGGCCCAAGAGTCATCTTGGATGAGTTTGTGCTAAGATGAAGTCACTCTAGAGTCATCTTCTCCCCTGGTCCTTGGTCCTCCTGCCACCTTCTACTGTGTCAGCCTCTCAGCATTCTCTGCAGAGGACATAATCAGAGGACCGTGTAGAACTTGGGGTACGTGCAATGACTCAGCATGTGGAGGGACTGGTCAGGGCACAGGTCTTGTTGAGGTATCCTCCTACCTTCCCCCAACAGAAATACTAGAAGTACTCCAGGAGGACAAGGAGGGCCTTCGGGGTAGGGAGTAAGGCCTCTTTCATGCCTTCCCTGGAATGGATGATATGGGAGGATCAGAGCTGGCATGAGGATAGGGCCTGGGTGGTCATCAGATGGCCCAGTTGAGCAAGGTGGACAAGGGGTTGTGGCCCCCAGGAGTGTAGCCTCTGTGCATAGATACTTTGGACATGCAGGGTTTGGCTCTCCTTTTGGGTGCCAACCCTTTTTACTCTGAAACATGACAACAGTAAAAATGACTTCAATGTGTCACCCCCAGGCTCCAGGAATTTTGCAGCTCCTGCGGTTGGCCAGCCACCATGGATTTTTAATCATAATAAACAAGACCTCTGAGCAGAGGGTGGTGAGCCCTTCAGTGGGGCTGGATGGGAACTGAAAAAGCCATGGTTTCCCAGAGCTCTTTTCTGGGGCTGCTGCTGTGCTGAGTGTTTTCAGTCTTGAATCTTGGGTGAGGTAGGTACTGAGAACAGCAGGTCCCCTGCAAGGCCTGGGAAAGTAGAAACAAATCTGGCCCTGTGGGTTCCCTCTTGACAAAGACCTCCTGTTCCTAGAGGGCCATGTGATGTCTGGCAATTAGGGGAACCTGACCTCATCTGGCTTGGAAATGGTCTGGGACAGATGGGCCATTCTGAGAGAAGTCCCTGAGATGAGGACCACTGCTTTAGGGCCACATAAAGCAAATACATGAAGGGTGCATTCAGCTGCAGTTATGTGGATTCTGCCTGTTAGGGGTCTTCATACAGCAAGGCTTTGGGTGGGTTTGTTGTTGGTTCTGGGCTCAGCTGTCAAGTAGGTCCCTGGGGATTCAACTTTTCCTGTCTTTCTGTTTCACTGTCCTTAGTATATTAATTTCTCTTCCTCATGCCTGTTACCTCATGGTCACATGATGGTGGCCACAGCTCCAGGTATCACATCTGAGTTCAGGGGAGGAGGAAAGGTGAAGAGCGATGCTAGTGGCACTATTTATCAAAACAACAAACGCTGATGAAGCTGCCATCAGACTTTCACTTGGAATCTAGGCACATGGCCGCTTCTAGCTTCAAGGAGCCTTGAAAGTGGGGAGCAGGATTTCCAAATTGGCTTGGATGTCTCATGATCCACAGCTAGGTTAGCTGCCCAAATCCAGCTTAGGATCTTCTCAAAGAACAGGTGGATGTTGGGCAGAAAACTGTCTCCTTGTACAGTCTCTTGTCCTCATAGTGAAACACTACAGTCCAGAGGAAACAGAGCTTTGCTGCACCTCTCTTCCCTTGCAGAATGGACTCCGTCTGCCCATAATGCTGGCAGATCAGCTAGACAGGAGTCAGTGCTCACTGTACCATGCACTGGGCACTAAAGCACGATTTTATCTTCTCAAGGGCCCTATGATGTGGGTGCTATTATTATTTTCATTGTGCCAATGAGAAAACTTGCAGTTTTTGAAATAACTCACCTAAGGTCAAATAAATTGCAAGAGCTATAGGAAGGATCAAGTTTGCTTCCCCGGTGTGGTCTCTGAACCACTGGGAACTGGCCTCTCCTCCCAGGGAAGTCTGGTGGGAATTCAGTCTTCTCTGGTCTGGGAGAAGGAACACAGAACACCAGACTTAGGGCAGACGGTGACACCCCTCACTTCTGCATGTGACAGCAGGTCTTGCAGCCTGTTTGCTCTGGGATTACTGGTTTAGTGTCTGTGTTCTCCACTCGCTTATAAGCTCGCATCAAACCTGAAGTCATAACCCCAGCAAACCGCAGCTGTTAAAGAACTCAGATGTTGGTTGGCAGTTGAGCTGCATCATGCAGGGATGTTTGAAGAACTTCACTACGTGTAATGATTCCCAGGTACAACACTGGACAGGCCAGCTGGGGAGGAGGGATTCAGGGTAAATAGCTTGGATCTGGTCTCCTGGTTGGATTTCTGAGCTCCGGCCACCAGGCGGCAGCACTTGAGAAAGACACTCCCAGGCAGGGGCTGCTGTCTCCTATCAGGGATTGGTGGGCAGACTCTTTCCTTTAAGGGCTGGTGTTTCTTCACTCCTTCAAGAACAAGCACTGGATATCTTAGAATTAATTCTCACAGCAGTTAAAGGCCAAAGAAAGAGAGTTAGGGTTCAGTTAGAAGTAATCAGGAAGGCTATGTGGAGGAGGCAGACCATGGTCTGGATGGCCGCATCTTAGTGATTCATTTCACCTGCATTGCTTGAGTGCCTACTGTGTGCCAGATACTTCCCCAGGTGCAGTGGGCGAGACAGAGGCATTGGCCAAGAGGAAAATGGGGAGAAAAGGGAAACTTACTTAAAAAAAAACACATAACAAAAATATGTAGTAAATAGAAAATAAAATTAGATGACAAATATACTTGTATATTATCAAACAAGTAGAGATCTGAACTCTCTGAGAGTTGATTTAAACAGCAAAAGCCAACTATAAACTGTTAAAAAGAGACATACCCCATAAAATGACCCAGAAAGGTTAATAAGAAAGAGATTAGCCAGCATTCATGGGGCAAAACAACAGGAAAGTAGAGGTGAAAATATTTAGTATCAGATTAAGAAGGACTGAAGGCCAAAGGAAGGAGATAGTAAGCCGGGGAATATTTTGGCCTGACAAAAATCTATAATCCACCAAGAAGGCAGAACAGTCATGAGTCTTACTCTGCCAAACATCTCACTGAATGCAAAGACTCCAACACTAGATTTTGACAAAGCCATGATCATCGCAATAGATTCCGACTTTCCCCTCTTGTAATTTGATAGATTAAGCAGAAAAAGAATTTCAGCCACATAATTAACAAGACTGGCTTATTAAATATTGATACAACTTTGTTCCTTGGCCCATGGAACATTCTTAACATGAGTCATGAACTTGGCACACTAGTAGAGTTCTTTACTACAACGAGCAGAAACTCTGACTCAGACAAGTTTAAACAAGGAGGAAATGTCTGAGCCCACATCCGGGAGGTCAGGACGAATGGGCAGCAGGGTGGGCTCTTCCCTCTGCCTTCCAGGACACTGCCAGGTGGGCTGTGGCAAGGCAGAGCAACTGCAGTCCCCCTGCACTGGAAGGATGGTGGGAATCTCTCCTCCAACCACAGAATAAAAGTCTTCCCAGCACTATGATGTCACACGCCCACCTTGGCACCAAGAGAATGCACAGATTGGCTTGAACTCTTGGGCAAGGCACATGGAATCCTGAGACTGGCAAAGCCCACTGCTGACCCACCCCCGGGGCTGGGTGGGGTCAGCTCCCTGTGGGCTGTGTGGAGACAGACAGGGTGTTTGGGTGAGACCTGGGTGGGACTGGGAAGGAGTGGGAGAAGGATGCTAATTAGGAACCACAGAGTCCATTGCTCTGGCCAAGGAAACATTAATACATTTGAGAAAGAAGCTAATGTACAGGCCAAATTCTCTGCCAATAATGCTTTATGATATTTGTAAGGAAGTAGATTTTCAAGATTGAAGTTTATCTTCTGTACCATAAAGTGCACAGTGTTAGGTCCATTTTTACACAGGTACAAACCGCCCAGAATACCCCATGAAGGTTGCTGGTCAATGCTCTGCCCCTCTAAGCACTCAGCTGTACTGACTCTGATCACTGTGGGTTAGCTTTGTTTGTTCATGAATCTTGTACAAGTGGAGATGTACAGCTGTGGCCTGCTGGGTCTGGCTTCTTTTGCTAGGTATACTATTGGTAACATTCATACAGGCTGTTACGTGTATCAGCTTCATTCCTACTTCTTCCTTTGTACAAATTTCCATAATTTAATCATCCCGTCTCTAACTGACGGATAATTTCACTGGGAAATTTTAAAACATAATCTTCTAAATAATTTCTAGATTTAAGAGGAAATGGAAACTTAAATTTTAGCTTACTTAGATATTAATATATCACAGTGACATCTTGCAGGTAGCCAAAGCTATATTCAGAGGAAAATCTATAGCCTAAAATGCATTTATTGTTCAAAAAAGAATGAAGGGACATGAGTGACTAATAATTGAACTAAAGAACACAGAAAGAAATAATAATATAAATAAATCAGAAAATAAAGTTGGATTATTAGAGATTGGAACAGAAATTCATTAGGAAAAACAATAAAATTGATAAGATAAAGAGTTGGTTATTTCAGAAACTGCATGTCATGGTGAGTGCCTATAATTCCAGATACTCAGTAGGCTGAGGTGAGAGGATTTCTTGAGCTCAGGAGTTCAAGACCTGCCTGGGCAACATAGCAAGAGCCTGCCTCTAAAAAACAAGAAAGAAGCAAAAAAGAGAGTTTGTTATTTCAAAAGACAAATAAACAACCACCTCATAAATTTATATAATTAAAAGAGTAAAACAAATATTGATGACAAATAATGAGAAAGGATATATAATCACAGATATGGATAATATTTTTAAAATTATAAAAGAATATTTAAAAATCTAGGCATATGTCTCTCAAATAATACACAAATGCAGGATGGACTCAAAAAGATTTTTAGAAAATCCCTAAATAGGTGGCGCCTGTGGCTCGAAGGAGTAGGGTGCCGGCCCCATATGTTGGAGGTGGTGGCGGGTTCAAACCCAGCCCCGGCCAAAAACTGCCACACACACACACACACACACACACACACACACAAAATCCCTGAATAGATCAACAATACAGAAGAAAGGTACAGGTTTATCCAATATATAACATAAAACATCTCTTAAGCGAATTTGATTTTATGTGGATTCAAACTAACCTTCAAAGATGAGGTAATTTCATTTAAAATTTATTAAACTATTGAAAAAGAGAAAAATCTTTTAAATCAATTTTGTGAGGTTGACAAACTCTAGACACCCAGCTTTGATAAACTGTCTTGAAACAGAACCATATAGGCAGAGGGAGGAACTGGGTTCTGGCCCAGGTGTCCTCACATGGAACTCTGTCCCCAGGCTGGCCGGACCTGACTTTTCAAAGGAGACCAAGAATTGAATGTTTGTGTGTTATTTCCCAATTTTTCTGTGCCAGCAACAAATTTACTTTTTTAACACTCAGCCTGGACCAAATCAAATTTACTGATTGAATTTGTCTATTATTTTGTGACCTTTATGAAAAGAGACGTGGGCCCATGATTTGAAATGAGGAATCAAAAGAATAAAGACTACCTTTTTTGCCATAAGCTTCAATTTATCTCAATTTCTCTGTAAAGAAAGTCTAACTCTGCACTTTTAGTGGGAATATAATGTGAGCCATGCATGTAATTTTAAATTTTCTAGTAGCTATGTTAAAAAATATTAGAGTCAGTTAAAATTAACTTTTAAAATGTTTTATTATATATCTTGGATAGGATCATTGTAACATATAGTAATAATTTAATATTAAAAGAAAAATGTTTATGTTTTATTTTATTTTTTATTTTTTAGAGACAGAGTCTTACTTTGCCACCCTTAGTAGAGTGCTGTGACATCACAGCTCACAGCAACCTCAAACTCCTGGGCTTAAGCGATTCTTTTGCCTCAGTCTCCCAAGTAGCTGGGACTATAGGTGCCCACCACAATGCCTGGCTATTTTTAGAGATGGGGCCTCGCTCTGCTTTAGTTTGGTCTCCAACCCACCTCAGCCTCCCAAGTGCTGGGATTACAGGTGTGATCCACTGCACCCAGCTCAATTTAAAAATTATTAATGTAACATTTTACATTATTTTTGCTTTGTTTTAAATTTTTTAAATCTAGTGTGTGTATTTTTTTATTTACAGCACATTTAAATGTAGTTGCTAAGCTTTCATCAGAAACAGCGGATCAGTATTTAGATTTTGTAAAGTCTTCAGTTGAAAAGGTAGATTCTCAAATTCATTTTGTTCCGAACACATTCAAAAGTATTCCAATAACATTTCCATCCTAAAAACAAGCAAACACAAAAATCTCCCCCAAACTCATTTCCATCTTCATTGACAAAACAGGTCTGTGTTTTTTTTTTTTTTTTAGAAATATGATTTGACTTTGAAACAAAAGCATCTGAGTGTCAAAACTGTCCAAGTTAAGTCTCTAATTCTTGTTAAGTCAGTATTATTAGCATTGAGTGCAAAGGGACATTGAGTCAATTGAAAACAACTCTAAATTTATCAATATCAACAAAGTATTCTTCAAAATTTTCTTATAGTTTTTGCAGCCCATTTGCAAAACACTGTTAATTACAGTTCAAATCTACATATTCGGACTCATGCTGGAAAAAAATGTAGAAATCATTCTTAGTGATTTGTATCGTGAAAGGTTTAAGCTTTGACATAAATTCTTGCACCTATCTAGCTAGGTCACTAATAACCTTTTCCATTCTTTGGCTCTGCAAATTTAGCTCTTTTATATGTTGCATGAAAACAGTGAAAAAACATTGAATCAAACTGCCGGTTTTCTGTCTTTGATTGAATATTTGGCAAGAATATCTTTTGTTTCAAAGAAATCTTGAATTGGACTCAAAACGACAGTAAATCTTTGTAAAACTCTTTCATGACTCAGCCAATGAGCAAAGAGCCCAAGATGGTTCAATTCATTGTCTTCCAAGTTCAGCAGTTCTATAAAGTCAGGATGATTCATAGCATTTGCACATAAATACTAAATGATTTTAACCATTGTAGCCATGACAGTTTTCAGTCTGCTCTAGAAAACTGAAAGAAATATTTTTAATATGTATCATACAAAGGAACAAAGCATTAAGGGAAACATCCATCTCCTGATGTTCTGGGTTTTTGGTCTAACATAGCTGAACCATTATCTGTCCTGGTAGAAACGAATTTTCTAATTGCTAGCTGAAATTCTTCTTTGACAGATGTAGAAGATTAAAATTATCTACGCCATCAGTTCATTTTCTTAGTCCATGAATGGACAACATTCATGAAAATCCTTTGAATTAAAATTACTGGGATTATTAATTGGGCAACGACCTATTTTATTTTTATTTGAAGTTAAAACAAAGCATTTTTTTTCAAGTCATCAATTGACTTTTGACATTTTCAGAAAAGGTTTGAATTCTATGGCCATTTTTTTTTTTTGCCATTTTAATTGGTTTAGTTGATGATCTTACACTTTTTGAGATACATCTATGTTAGTCTTTTCCTTATATTCTAACAATGTTCATAACCGAGATTTTTTTTTTAAACAAAAATACATCTTTCCAAAAGTGTTTTCCTTTTTCTGTGCAAGCATTCTAGCCATTTAATAGTTTCCCGAGTTACAAGCTGGCTGATAAAATTCGGGAAAACATTTTTTATTGGACATTTCATTCTGATTTTAGTTGGCTTATCTTTCTGATTCTTGTTGACTATTGAGAGTAAGTTTCTTTTCAAATTTATTATGTTTTTTGATAAGAATGTCAGTTATTATTGTTCGTTTTGTTACCTTTAACTCAACAAATAAAAAGCTTTTGTTGTTTCTTGTGGAACCGTATTACCTGTACATCATCTGCTTTGCCTCTCCATTTGTTGTGGAGCCTAATTCTTCCATTTTAAATCTAAAATTTTGTCCATACTTATTTTTTAAGCTAGAAAAATAATTTAGTTATATTAAAATTAAAATAATAAGAATTTCAATTTACATAGATATCACTGTAACTTGTACTGTCTTATCACATATTCAAACAAATTACAAAATTATATTTGTGCATAGAGAAATAATTGTGCCACTGAACCAATCCATTGGTACCAACTAGGCTGGTGATGTTTGTGTGTGATACTAGAAACGTACTCTTGCCCAACCCCCATGCAATGCACAGGAGCGTCTAATCTGATGCAGAATTTAAAGTGAACTTTTCCGGGACAGTTAGAGTAGTGGCCTCCAAAGATGCCCAGGCCCTAATCCCTGGAACCTGCAAATGTTACCTTATGTAGCGACGGGGAATTCAGGTAGCAGATTCAGTTAGGGTTGTTCAATAGCTGACCTTGAAATGGGAAGATTATTCTGGCTCATCCAGGTGGCCCAGTATGGTCATGATGATTCTTAAACGTGGACAGTATTTTGTGGCTGTGGTCAGATGGAACCATGGCTGTGGCAGTATAGTGGGGGAAAAAGTGTTGCAGGTTCTGCAGGAGGTGGACGTGGTGTTCAAGGAACACCAGAGATGGTCTCTAGAAGCTGGAACCCTCAGGGTGTGAGGTTCTGCTGACAGAGGCAGCCTGCAGCCCTGCCCACACCTTCATTCCAGCCCCGTGAGTCACACGGCAGACTTCTGATCCGCAAACCTGTGTGATAAAAAAATTTGTGTTGTTTTAAGCTACAAGATTTCTGTTCATTTATCATAGTAGCCATAGGAAACTAATATAATAGTTCTGCCGAATAATAAAGTTGTTTTCATGGACAAATTCTTTACTAATCTGTTTTAAAGTTTAAGTTTATTAAACTTAATAAAACAAAAAATTCTGTTCCTTAGTTGCATCAGGTGCTTGATAACCATATTTTCTTGATGTCTAAGGAACTGAACTGCGTGGGGCCAACTGTGTCCTGTATCCCCGGGGGTATAAGAGGCTAAGATAGGAGGGTGGGCTATGGGGGGGCCATCCCTGCCATGGCTGGGAACAATTTGTTTAAGGGCATCTGACCTGTGTTTTAACAGTTTTAGGGTCCCCTTTGGAGGCCCCTCTATTTGGAAGCGATGCCCTGCTGGTTGATAGGGGAGGGGGGACTTCGGAAGAGCCTTTGTCTTTGGTCTTTGTTTCTAGGTGCTCAGACCCGAGATAAAGCTCCGGGCTGTTGAACAAGTGTCTGATCCCCAGGATTTCCTGTGAACTTTTCCAGAGCCTGAGTCTGCTCCAAGCAGGATGTCTGGAGGGGGCTGGTGAGCAGCATTTTCTCCACTGGTTTTGTTCCATCTCCTTGGGGTGTAACTGGCTGGAGATGAACCCCCATTTCCCGTGGCCCCCACCCAGTCTTGGGGGAGGCTCCACCCACCCTTTAGGGGAGATTTTTTGAGTCCAGGAAGCTGCAGGAACTGTAGAAACCAGGGGCTGCCAAAAAAAAAAAAAAAAAAGGAACGGAGAGAGGCTTGGGGCAGGGGACCACATGGGAGAGGGGGTGAGTCACTGCCAGCCATGGAATTTGCTCCTCGGTTTCTGTGATCAAAGAAAACACCCAAGGGCCTGGCTTGAAGCTCACCCTTGAGGGGATGGGGCCAGGGCCGGGTGGGGTGTGGGAAAGGACTCTGGAGTTTTTGGAGGAAACGGATGCCAGTGCTCCTTCTGAAGTCCTTCCCGGCAGAAAGTCCCCTCCCCTCTCCTCCCTGCCGTCTCCTCCTCCCTCCTCTCCCTCTCACTGCCTTTCCTATTTCTACTCTCTGTCCTATCTTTTCTTCTTCACCCTGAGCTTTGCCTGCAGTGAAATGCCACAGAATGAATCTAGGAGTAAGGATCCCTCTCATGCCAATTTCTGCTTAAAATGAAAAGAACGCATGTTTGTCAAAAACCTCTGAAAAAAATAAGCATAAAGGAAAATAAAAGCCACCTGTAGTTGCCTAACTAGAGAAAAATGCCATGGACGTGGTGGTGTATTTCTTTCAAGTCTTTGTCGTGGTCACGTGTGTGTTTGTGTGGCTGGGAAGTGTGTTTATAAAAATGGACGTCTTTGGGTAGTTTTCTATCCTACTTTTTTTCATGTGACTTTCCGCATTGCTAAGAAGCTTCCAAAAACATGATTATTAATGGTTGGGTAGTTTTCTATCCTCTGGATGCACTATTATTTCCTAGGTTATATGGTTTATAGCTTCCTCACCCCTCCACAGCTATTTCTAGTTGCCTACCCAAAGTCCATGTTCACCATTTTCTCTTTTAGAGGAATATCAATGTTATTGAAGGTGGAAATGCACCTCTCCAAACCTCCATTTCTCAGTTTCTTTTGCAGCTAGGGGTGGCCAAAGAGGTGAAGGTAGAAGTTGATTGTTTTTTCTGGGAAAGCGCATTAAGAAGATCTCTTTATCCCTTTTTTCTGGCATGGAATGCTGATGATGTGGCTGGAGCTCAGCAGCCATCTGGGACCATAAGACAACCTTGAGGAAGGAAGCTCTGCACTCAGGATAAGGGGATAGAAAGCCCCATGGTTTCAGGACACCATGCAGTCTCCACACCAGCCCAACCATCTCCCTTAGGGTTATGCACAAGATAAATAATCTCCCATATTGCTTGCTTTCCATGTCTTACTAGTAGCTGAGTTTAATTCCTGTGACAGTTCATTCCCTCAGACAATAAATATTTACTGAGTGACTAATATGTACCAGTTCCCACTAATGTGGGGACATGGTAGTGAACAAAACATAGAAAAATCCCTGTCCTTGGGGAGCTGACATTAGAATGGAGAGAGACAGATCATACTAAAAGCAAACAAGTAACATATCTAATAGGTTAGACCATGACAAGAATGAAGGAGAAAAGAATTAAGTAAAGAAGGGCATATATTATGTTGTGGAGGGACTGGGGTGATGTTGGAATCCTGGGTAAGGTGGCCAGAGGAAGCCACTAGCACAATAGTTCTCTTCTCTCCAAATTCAACATGGCATCTTTTATAGCATTCTAACACTTTTCACATTTTGTTTATGTTTAGAAATTAGTTGCTAATGAAATTTGTACAAGAACCCGCAATGAAGGCTCTGCTCCCAAGATGGTCTTTGACAGCATAGTGCATCATTTGAGCTTCTTTTGGTTGCAAATGAAAGGAACACAACTCAAATAGGCTTACAGAAATGGGACATTTCGACTAACCAAATTAAAATATCCAGGGTATGGTCCAGGCATGGCTGAATCCAGGTGCTCAGGAATGTCCCCAGGAATCTGCCCACCCCCCGCTGGTTCTGCTCTCTCAGCCTGTGTGGGCTCCATTTTCAGCCTCTAGCCCCATCCAGCTTGGGGAGGGAAGTTGGCCTCCTGCTGCTGAGTGAAGATGACATTGGGGCAGTTAAAGGTGCCTCTTTCCAGAAGTTATAGCAGATGTCCCAGGGCACACTCTCATTGGACTAGATCAGGTCATGTGCCTCTTCTTGGACCAATCACTGAGTACCCTGGTGATGATGGAGGCAGGTGCTGGTAGATTCCTCTGAAGCTGGAGGAATGTCTCACCCCCAAAGACGTTGAGCTGGGAGAGTCCTTATCCAGTGGAAACCCCAGGAGCTCTTACCAGAGAAGGCGAAATGGAGGCTGAGCAGGCAGGAACCATAAACAACGTCCTTGTCCCTGGCTGCACAGCTCAGCCCCGCTGCCCTCAGTGCTGGGGAAGGCAAATCCATTTCTTCTTAAGTTTTCCTTTTGCCTGGTGATGGTTTCCTCCCATTTTACAAATGAACAACCAAATGCATAAGGACCATATATTATAAACGAGCGGTTCAAATGAGGCGAGTGATGGCAATGAGTGAAATCTAATTAAGCAGTTTAAGATCTAAGTGATATTGTTATTACAGTGCCGCGTTAACAGGGTGCAGGATCAGCTTTCTCATCTGCTCTGTGAGGCAGCTGGGAGCGAGCTCTGTTCTGGCTGACACTGAGATCAATTCCTTTCTGCAGGAGATAAAGTGCGGTTCCATTTAAGGGATGGGATTAACGATGAGTTTGCCCTCATAAACCGCAGTGCTGGCCCTGGCTTGTCTGCTCTCCTTTGATAGCTATCAGTCACAATCAGGTGCAGAATTTGGGAATATCACTTTTAAAAAGCATGATCATCTGCTTCTTAAGATCTCCTGGGACTTCCTGACCTTGCCTCAATGATCACTTTTCTTAAATTCAAAAGCATCCATCGAGGGATTCCATGTTCAGGCACTTGCACTAAAGTGCTGGTGATTCGTTAGGAGAAAGTGGGCACATTCCCTGCCCTTCGGGAACTCCTAGTCTGGATTTAGGCTGGTGATAACTATCTTTTAGGACAAAAATAGGAGGCATTTGAGCCATTTATTCCTCAAGCACCCAGGCCTCTGGAGAACACTTCTCTGTTAACCTTTCGACAGTGGATGATGCTGTTAGGCATTCAATATAAGATGTTCATTTGGTGACAACGATGCCTGTAGGTTTTGTACATTTTGCAAATACAAACAGAAAACGTTACAAAAATCAAGAAAAGGACTGACATTTCTTATTGTTACAAACGTCGCATTTTCACAATGATGACCAGTCGTGCTCACCACGGTTGTTGTGATCCCTGCACACCTCGGATGCCACGATTCCGAGTGCTCCACTGTCAAAGGTGTAAAGACACACAAGAACCCCGGGCTGGGAGGTCTCACAGAGCAGAGCGGACAAGACTTGGGGGTAGCTCCCAGCTCAATGGGGAAGCCTCCTTTGCGGCCTCTGCTTGTCTGCCCATTTTCACTTCTTTGGGTGGTTATTTAAGTTTCAGCCGGGGAGAGATGAGTTACTCCCGAAGCCCTGGGGAGGGAATGAAAGTGCAGCAGCAGCCCTCCCGGGCTCCACGCCTGGAGAAGCGTCAACTCCATGTTCACAGCGAGAGGCATGGAGGGGCTGACTGGGATCCCCAAGATCACACAGACAGGAAGCCATGGTCAGAGCCAGACCTAGGGCCGAGTCCAGTGTCTGAAGCCTGCTTGGCCACAGGCTGTTGTCCACCAGGCTGCCCTAGGGAGCCTGAGAGGACTGAGTCCCACCAGTGGGGTTGAAGTTGGACGTGGTCTCCGAAGCTGTTTCTCTGTGGGGGCTCCATGTCCCCCTCAAGCTCCGTGTGACCCTATTGGACCTTAATCTTGCAGAGCATGTTGGGGGGCGGGGGGAGGCAGGAGGAAAGGTCTGGGAATGCCTAGGAAGGCTGGGAAATGTCTCTGTATTTCTTTACAGCAGCTCTGTCTGGCTGTCCCCCCGACCTCTTTCTTCTCCACCTCTTTCTGCTCAGTGGGTCTCTCTCCGTCCCTTCCCCTCGTGTTTTCTTTGTCTCTGTGTCTGAATCACGAGGAAGGGGCTGAAGAGCTTTGTTTGACTACTCGATTGAGGACTTCTTGGCAAGTTCACCCCCTCTTCCCTTCCCTGGATCACTCTTCAATTCATTCCAGGTCGGAAATGATCTCTGGAAACTGCTGAATGTGCAAAACCTTGGGACGTAGTAGAAAGAACGGGGGCTCTTGATTCTGCCACTTGTGGGCTGTGTGACCACAGGCAAGTCACTTAACCTTTCCGAATCTCCCTTCCCATACGATGGAGATCTGGGTTCACACCTCACAGGTGCTTGCCTGCATGAAATGTCTGGATGGAGGATGATGGCTCACAGTGTCTGCACGTCTCAGTCTGTGTGTTGAACTATAAGGAATGCCAGAGCAGGCAATTCATAAAGCAAAGAGGCGCACCATTTGTAGGCTGAACAAGAAGCACAGCCTCAGCATCTGCAGCTGAACTTGCTGCAAATGCAGAGTCTCAGGCTCTGGCATTCGTGGCACTTGGGGGGATGTGCGGCAGACCTCAGCAGACCAACCCAGCCACGCCAAAGCCACTGCCTCAAGCACAACCCTCCCCAGCTCCTCTTGCTGTGGGGGTGGGGAGTGAGCAGGGTAGCGAGGAGCTCTGGGAGCAGATGGCTATGAACATGGCCCCGTTTGCACTGGGTTATCCTGAGTTTGCCTCTTGACCCCCACGGCCAGTTCTGAATGTCACTTTGGTGTGGCTCCAAGGCTGGAGTGTCCCTGGAAACTCACCTGGTACTGTTTTAAGTGATGGGAGTTCAGGAAGAAGGGAAAGCAAAGAGGTGGCTGAAGACAGCAGCATGAGGCCACGGGAGCTCAGTGGGCACCAGGGACTGAGACAGCAGAGGGGTGACCGGAGAGCCTGAGGATGAGCCTCCCACTGCTCCAAAGCCACCACCTGGCCCTACTCCTGGGCACCCCCTCTCTAATGGAAAGGTGTGTGGTAGGGGTGCCCTGGAGGAAATTCCCAGGTGCCTGCATTCATCTCCCCGATGGGGGTGCTGCCCCAGCAAATGACTGCAAACCTGAGGCTGAGAACAACAGAAATACATTCTCTCCTGGTCCAGAAGCCTGAAGTCCAAGATCAAGGTGAGGGGAGGGCCAAGCTCCCTTTGGAGGCTCTAGATGGGGGCCCTCCCTGGCCTCTTCCTTGGGCGGTGGCTGCGTCATCCCAGTCTCTACTTCTGTGCAGCCCTTCCTATCCCTGTGCCCCCCCCTCCTCTTTTTATAAGGACACCTGTCATTGGAGTCAGCATCCACCCTAATCCACTGTGCCCTCATCATAACCAATGACATCTGAAGAGACCGTATTTCCAAGAAGAACCTTGCATTCTGAGGTGCTGGTAGACACAGTTTTGGGGAGCCCCCTTCAGTCTGCTGCAGTGCTGAGTGGGTGTATCCCCACCTCCTGCTTCCTCCTCTATCTGCTTGTTTCTTCATCTATATAAAGAGTTTTAAAAAAGTGAATTGAGATCTTGAGTGGATTTGAAATTTCCCTCCTCTCATGCAAGACTCTGCTGAGTTTGAATTTTGTCTGTGAGATTGTGGTTAGTGATTGTTGACCAGGAAGGGAGGTCTGGAGGGCAGTCCTTGTTAAATATTTGTTTGAAGCGATAACTGGTTTGCAAAGTTTCCTGGGGACATGGTTAATTATCTCTTGCCAAATATAATAAACCTATACAAAGGTGCTGAGCAGAGCCTGGGAGTCTCATGTCCTGTGGGTGTATTTGCAAGACATGGCAGGCCATTCTCAGGACCTGCGCGTTTGCTGCAAATCATCCCAACTTGGAAATGAATCTGACTGTGGCTTGTCAGAGGCAAAGCCAGAGCCTGTACTTGCCTTCTGATGGTCCCCTCTCCATTACCTCTCCAAGTCGCAGTCACTTCACCTCTACAATGAGAATTTAGTCAACAAATACTGATCATATGCTCTTATGGACTGGAGAGAGGGGTTTAGTAGTGAGCCAGACGGACCAGGTCTTCGTCCTCACACAGCTCTCTTTTAAATAGGAGAGGTGGACAGCAAACAAATAGACATGACCTCACACGGTGCTCTATGCTGTCCAGTGGGGAGAGGTGCTATACAGACAGGTAAGGTGAGGCGAGAAGGCAGAGTCATGAGTTTCGTGGTCATGGTGTTGTTTGGGGAAGACTGCTCAGAGGAGGTGGCATTTGAACAGAACCAGTTGAAAGAGCAATCTGGGAAGCTTGCTCGGAGGAGGTGGCATTTGAGCAGATTCAATTGAAAGTGCAATCAGGGAAGACTGCTTGGAGGACATGGCATTTGAACAGAATCAGTTGAAAGAACAATCTGGGAAGACTGCTCGGAGGAGGTGGCATTTGAGCAGATCCAGGTGAAAGTGAGGGAGACAGTGTTGGGGATATTTGAGAGAAGAGCCATTTAGACAAAGGTGCAGAGATGCAAGGTCCCTCAGGAGATCTTTGCTGGGGAAGCAGAGCGAGTGACGAAAGGAGGCAACGAGACCCATGGTTTGGGGCAGATCCCAGGGGCTTTCGGGCCCAGGGAGAAAGTCCTCTTGGGCTGTACGGTGACAGGCCCAGATGCCTCTGTTAAGAGCATCATTCAGGCTGTGGCCTGGAGAGGGAACAGGGGAGGGCAAGGGGAGAGCAGAGGACCAAGTGGGGGAGGAAGGTACCTGACAGGAAGGTAACAGTGGAGGGCGGGGAGGATAGTGAACGTTTGGTTCATGATGGGACTTTCCCAACATAATTGTCCTTGGAAGCCATCTCGTTCCATCCATCCCTGGACACTCTCTGACGGCTCTTTGGGGAACCCCATCTGAGTGGAGAACGTGAGGGAGGGTGAAGTGGTGATTCATTCGTGCATAGTTCCTTTAGCACCCACAGCCCCACCTGCTGCTCCGGGCACACGGTGGTGGGTGTTGGCAGGAGCTCCCAGCCCTGAGTGCTGACACTCAAGGTCCAGCTCAGACTTCTATTTCCTTCTGCTGTTTGAGTTCTGAGTGGACAGGCCCCTGGGACAGCGCTGGTCCCCCATGCCTTCCAGGGCACAGCACTCACTCAGCCTTTGGCTCCCAACGACATGTCTATAACTTTTTGTTGATTTATGTAATATTTATGCCCTTGTCTATTTCCAAGAGGAGTTTGAGAAATGATGAAACCCTTAAAACCAAGCAGACAAATCAGCAGGCAGATGTATCGCATTGATCCATAAATCTGACCACCGTCTGCCCCCCTCCAACACCCCTCCCCCAGCAGAGAGGATGGTGTCTTTTCAGACAAAGAGATTAGACCAGGGGAGGGACCAACAGTTGTCTCTGACCTCACTCCCGAATCCCTTCTCCCTGCCAGGGAACTCTGGCTGTGTACCTTGAGACTCAGTAATGGCCAGTCAGGGAACTCTGCCTCAGAGGATGTCAGAACCTACAGAAGTATTAGAAAGTGGCTTTGCAGGAGGCAGACAGAGCATCCACAGGGTGCCATGGAGAGGGGAATGAAGTTTCACGAGCCTCCCTGAAGCCACCTGGCCACAGGAATGCTCCAGACATTCCTGGAGAGCTCACTGAACCCCTGCTGTGAGTGTGGTCCTGGGAATGGGACTCAGGACATGGAGAAGTGTGGTGACAGCCTTGATGGGGGAAGGGGAGCTTGAGATATGGGTGTCAGCTCCATCAGGGAGGGCCTCGAAAGCTCTTCTCCATCCCCAGGCTGAGATTGGTGGTGCACAGAAGCTCTGCCCGCCCAGCATCTACCCCCGTTTCTTTTGGCGTTAGCACCTGTGAATGTCCCTTCTTGGGACCCCTTTCCCTGGTTGGTGTTTGGGATGGATGGGAGTGGGACACTCGGGAAGCCTCTGGGAGACCAGCCCCCAGCGCCTGGTAGGGCAGGGGATAGAGAGGACTCCGAATGGGATAGAACAGTGGACTACAGGGGAGGCAGACAACGACTCCTTTGAAGCCATTTAAACTTTTACATTTTCATTATTGTGAACCCATCAGTCAGGAGCTGCTGCTGGGTTTTAATATTATTTTTCTCTTTCTAAAGGTTAGCGCCTTGTTGTGGCTGATTATGTCCCTGAACTGGCCAGGCCTTGCTCCCCATGTCTTCCTATTACTCAGCTCTGGGAGACACGAAACCTCACTGCAACGCGTCCATCACTTGCTTGCAGCTGGCACTTGGAAATGAAAGAGTCTTATTCCATAGCCCCAATCGATGTCCGTCTGCCATCTCTGTCGATAACTGCTGGGCGGGCCAATCTTTCCCCTGACAGAAAGGCGCCTGGGGGTCAGCCTGAAGATTCTCTGGAGGGAATAGGCAGCCGTCTGATTCAGACTGGGCTGGAATTAAGTCAGCTCTTTCTCTAATGAAACTGACTCCAAGGGTCCCTGTGCAATGATGAGCAGTAATATTGTAGCTGTACAGGTAGACAGGTGGCCTTGGATGCCTGACCACTTTGATCATGTTTTCAGGGTGCATCGAGCCCCTGAGGAAGCCGTGTTTGCCTGGACAATGCTGGCTGCTCAGTGGGACACACTGAATGCAGAAGAAGAGCCCTGGTCACTTTCCTGTCCACTGATGGAGAGACCAGGCCATCAGAATCTTAGTGACTTACCCGAGGTATCAGAGCACCTTAGCCAGGGCTCTCATGTTTGCAAATAATAGAGGCAACTTCTGTGGGGAATTCACTGAAATGATTGGAGAGATCTCCTTCTGGGCAAAGTTCTAGACTAAAGTCTCTGAATCCGAAATCCAAATAAATAGGAAACACAATCTGTGATGTAGTCTCATGGCTTGGTGACCTCGCTCATCCCTTCATTGGGGGCACTGCTTCTACCCTGCCCAAATTGTGACCAGAAAGTGATGGGCTCTGCTGAGATGTCATTAACAGATGGTGATTCCTGGCTTGGCCTCAAAATCAGGAAACCCATGAACATCACTGGCTAAAACAAAATAGAAGTTGACTTTTTTTTCTTATAAGTGATGTCTAGAGGTAGGCATCCAGGACTGATAGGATGGCTTTGCTCCAGGAAGCCTCTAAGGGCTGAGTTCCCGCCAGCTTTCTCTTCCACTATCCTTAGAATTTCAGCCTTGTCCTCATAATCCAATGTGGCTGCTGTCACTCCAGCCATCACAGCAAAGTTCTCAGCAGTAAGATGGAAGAAGGGAAGGAAGTCCTCCTTCAAAGAAGCATTCCCAGGCCAACACTCTCTCTTTTACCTCATTGGTCAGAATTTAGTTGTGTCACCAAACCTAGCAGTGAAAATATTGGAGAATACAGGTTCTAGATGGATCACAATGGCCAATGGGATTCTATTTCTAGAGTAATAAACTGGAAATTGGAAAGCAACCAGCAGTTTCTGCTTCAGACCAACAAAGGAGACTTGGAAGAACCCCAAGGAAGGTTGTGATGGGAATGACATACCTCTTTCATGTTTAGTCCTTGTTGAGGGCCATAAAATACAGATGTCCACCTAGCTTTGAATTTAACATCAACAACAGAACATTTTTTAGTATAAGCATGTCCTAAATAATTCATGGCCCATACTGACACTAAAATATTATTCATTATTTTGTGCAAAATTCAAAGTTCACTGGGCATCCTGTATTTTATTTGCTCAATCTGGCAGCCCTAGTTATTTATGGAGCTCAAAAATCTTCAGGAGGTGAAGGTAGGGCCTGGGTGGAGGAGAAAAGGAGAAGAGGCAGGGCTGGACACAGGCATTGCAGTTTTGAGCGGGCTCACTGCAGTACTGGGAATCACCCCCAGGGACACCATACGTGGGCCTTCTGCTCCCTGGCATTATAGCAACGGGGTAGGTGGGTTTAGCATTCTCATAATTCTTTCACCAGTCCAAAAATCTAGGAGGCAGTCATATTTATCAAACTGTGCTGATAAATTACATATGTAGGTCCAGTTACTTGAGATTTATGCACCATTCCCTTCCACAAATGATTTGTAGAAATTTCACGGACTCTGCTGATGAATTACATCGATAGCTACATTTCCTTAGGATTTTCGCTCCTCCCACTTTCCTAGAGCATTGGAGGGCATTTTTATAAAGTTCATTTCAAGGAAAAATAATAGGACAGTTAATAAGAAAAAGCAGAAAACAAGCTACCTCAAAGGAGCAGAACAGTAGCTGGGAGGTTTGTGTGGAACGAGCTTGCTGCTGACAGAAGTGATTTGGCTGTGGGCCGGAGATGAACTCGCCATTGGCCAGATCCATCGGGATTTAGCGCAAGGAATTTAGTTTATGCAAACGATAAATCAGAGAGCTACTGTGTGGTTTAAAAGTGGGCCTGCAGGTTAAAAACCCTTGAGGGTTTCACTGTATTCTGAATTCTTCTGGTGGGAGGGGTGTCACAGCATGACAAGCCCAAGAGAGAATTACTCAGCCTTGGTTGAGCACGAGCCCCCCTGGGAGGATTTATAATCTCCGGATGCCCAGGCTCCGTCTGTGCTGTGACACCAGAATGTCAGGGAGTCATGTCCCCAGGAGATGCCCACATGCAGTCAGGAATGGGAACCACAGGTTTAAAGGATTCTCTTTCATTTTTTGGCTGGGGAACAGAGGCTCAGCCATGGAGTCGACTCATTCTGGAGGTACGAATACAGCGGAGATGAGACATCTGATCCCTGACTCATCCCACATCCCAAAGCTTATATTGTTATTCAACTTTCCAAGGACAGGTGAAAAGCGAAACAAAACAGAATCAGCTCTGCTTACGCACCTCCGGCAGCTGCAGGGATGACATTGCTGAGAGCTGGAATGTATGGTGCACTTACTGGGGTCCAGATACCAGGTTAAACAATATTAATCATTGCATTTGGGCCTCTTCACAGTTCCATGGGGTAGACCCCTAACCAATGACGAAGCTGAAGTGCTGAGAGGTTAAGGGACTGGGACCAAGATTTGAAACCGAACAGCCTGACTGCAGAGCCTGTGCACTAGGCCCTCCGTGTGTGAAGCCCTCGTCCCCCAGAGCAGCCCCTGAGACAACCAGGTGCGCGTATGTCACCTTGATTAAGAGCAAAGTCTGCCTCAGCAGGTCTGTGGTGAGGCAGTTCTAACAGGCTCCCAGGTGATGCAGTGCTGGTCTTGGGACCACACTTTGAGTTGCAGGTTGTAAAGCATTATTTATATTTTTGGTGGTTGCTTTTGCTCATTTGTTTCACCTGTAAAAGAATAGTTTCAGAGCATGGGTGAATTCTGAGGTACAAGGATGGATTTTATCTGATGTCCCTGCCTGGGTTCAACATCAGGATCATCAGGACTTCATAAAGTTCAAATTAGGCCATAGAAATGGCACTGCGGTTCTCCTGGAGGCATCCCTGCATTGGGGTTCAGGTTTCTTCTTGCCCTGGCTACACAGTTTGCTTTATACCTTACAAACCCATCAGATATTCTAGGCTTGTGAATGTTAATTTTAGAATAGAGGCCCCCTTTAATGAGCTAAATCAGTCCCCCCTTCTGACAAGTTGGAATTCTGTAAGAGTACTCAAACATGCCAATGAAACTTGGTGTCTTTGCTTAGGTTCCCCCCCAAAAGCAGACCAGGGACAAATTTTGGGTATAAGTAGCTTATTGGAAGGTGATCCAGGAAGCATGTTGAGGGGGTGGGGAGGGAGAGACAGGGAAGGGAGGAAAAATCAATACATGGGACAATGCGGCTAGTGGCAGCTGGGGTGCAGGTGCCCCGGGGCCGTCCGAGAGACTGTGTGGGCCACTTTCTGGAGTAGTGGAGAGAGCTACTTGGCAGAGTTTACTCCACTCAGGCAGAGAGCTGCAGGTGCTTGAGGTAGGATGCTGCGGAGTGTCCACCATGGCTGGCCAAAGCTGCACCTCTGTGCTGGGCCAGGGACTGGGACAATGACAGGATCTGCGACAGAGTGGTGGAGAAACAAGGGTATGACATCCAGCCTGTAGCATTAGGCACATTTCCAGCAGGAAGCTGGGCCTCTTTCTAAAGACCAGAAGCCAAACAAGAGGCTCTTGGGTAGCTTGAGAAAAGAGAGTGACCATTGCACGGGTCCCATTCCTCAGAAGATGCCACTGAGGCAAGGCTGGGAGTCTGGATGTTGAGTGTGTTTTGGGGACATAAACTGATTTATTGTTGGTGTGGACTGAGCCCCAGTTGTGGACCTCAGCCCTCTGGAAGCTTTCAACCAATCTGGTGAGACACCATGAATCTGATACACACTGAAAAGATGAAGAATTTTCATCCACTTAACTTCTTTTACAAGGTAATTATTAAATTAGGCAGGGCTCTGGCCAGGTTGAGACAAGGTGGGCTCCCAGGAGGGACTCAGTCTCACGGTCACACAAGTGTCCCATTAAATTACCTTGACTCTATAACGTAGAGAATCACTTGGCTCTACAATGGTCTGGAATTTATTCTGTCTTGTGGATGTGCTTGTCTAACTTTGTGTCAGTACCACACTGTCTTGAATATTGTAGCTAGTGATCACGTAGTGTGAGTCCACCAACTTCGTTCTTCTCCTTTACAGTTATTTTTGGCTGGTCTACGTCCTGTGTGTTACAGTATAAACTTCAGGATTAGCCTATCTATCTTATAAAAAGCCTGCTGAGATTTTGATTAGGATTGTATTGAATCTATTGATCAATTTGGGGAGAATTGAACACTTAACATCATCGAGTCTTTCAATCCATGAACAACTATCAGGGGTGTCCAATCTTTTTTCATTTCTGCCAACATTAGAAGAAGAGGAATTGTCTCAGACCCCACATTAAATACACAAATACTAATAAAACTGATGAACAAAAGAAAAAGTCCGTGCATGCTTTCCACAATATCTGACACCACAGGTAAGCAAAATAGTCCTCACGTGATCTGCATGTGGCCGGCGGGCTGCAGGTTGGACACCCCTCAATTCTGTTCATTTGGGTTTTCAGGTCTTTTATTTCTATGGCAATATTTTGTATTTTTAAGTATACAAGTGCTCCCTATCTTTTTCCAATTTACCAATAAGTATTTTATGTTTTTGACATCATTGTAGTTGTTCATTGCTAGTGTGTCCAAATTTAGTTGATTTTTGTGTGTTGATTTTGTATCTTTTCGACCTGCCAGATGTTCTTGTTTTAACTTTTTTTATGGTAGATTCCACAGGATTTTCTCCTTATGCAATTTTGTCATTTAAGAGAAAAGTAGATTTCTTTCTTATCTGTGTGCCTTTCATTTCTTTTTCTTGCCTTATTGCACTGGCTAGAACTTTGGTACAAAGCTGAATACAGCTCAGATGAGATGAGACATCACTTTGTTCCTGATCTATGGGGGAAGGGTGTTCAGTTTTTCATCATTAAGTATGTTTTAGCAATAGATTTTTCACAGGAGCCTTTATCAGGTTGAATAAATTTCCTTTTATTCCTAGTTTGATGAGAAATGTATTAAAAATCAGAAATTATTGTTGAATTGTTTTGTATCTGTTGAAATAATGTTTTCATTTTTAGACTATTAATATGTGAAATTTTATTAATAGATTTTTGAATATTAAACCAACTCTGGATTCCTGAGATAAACTCTACTTGGTCATAATGTATTATATATGTTATTCAATTTGGTTTGCTTAAGTTTTGTGTAGGAGTTTTGCATCCAGTGAAAGGAATGATTTTTCTTTTTTTGTAATATCTTTGGTTTTGGTATCAAATGTAATGCTGACCACATGAAGGGTATTGGGGAATATTCCATCCTCCACTACTTCTAAAAGAGTGTAGTAGAATTAGAACTATTTTTTCCATAAATGTTTGAAACAATTTCCTACATTTTGGAGTTTTCTCTGTGGCAAAGTTTTTAATTACAAATTCCATTTCTGTAATAGTTACAGGGATGTTCAAGTTATTTACTTCTTGGTGTTTGAGTTCTTGCAGTTTGTATTTTTCTTTTTTTTTATTGTTAAATCATAGCTGTGTACATTAGTGCAATCACCTGTACCCATTCTAAGATGCACTATACAGTTTGTATTTTTCATAGAAATTGTCCAAGTTCTCAAATTTATTGGCATGAAGTTGTTCATTCTATTCCTTTATTTATTTATTTAGAGATGTGATCTCTCTCTGTCGCCTGGGTAGAGTGCAGTGGTGTCATCATAGGTCACAGCATCCGCATATTCCTGGGCTCAGGAGGTTCTCTTGGCTCAGCCTCCCAAGTAGCTGAGACAATAGACTTATGTCATCATGACCAGCTAATTTTTCTATTTTTTGTGGAGACAGGGTCCTGGTCTTGCTCAGGCTGGTCTCCAACTCCTGGCCTTTTGTGGATTTGTCTATTTCTCCTTAAAAGTTTATAAATTTTATTTCATGTTTTATGTTTCTTAATGGCAGTTTGTAGTTGGTGTTAGTCTGCCAATCTCTGCCTTTTGACTGGGGTGTTTAGACAATTTAAATTTAATGTGATAGGAATATATTCCAGTTTAAATCTATCATGTTTGTATTTATTTTCTGTAAGTTCTTTGTTTCCTCTTTTCTCTTTTTCTGCCTCTCTTTATATTATGTGATTTTATTATTCTATATTTTCTTCTTTGTTGGCTTATTGGTTTTGTTACTGTAGTAGCTGCTTTAGGGTCTACAGTGCACATCTTTTATCCATCACGGTTTAACGTCAAGTGAAATTATATCACTCTGCTTACACGATAATAACTTCAGACAGGTTACTTGCATTTCTCCTTTCCTGGTCTTTGTGTTATTATTGTCATACACCTCATTTCTATACATATTATAAACCTCCTAACACATTAATATTATATTGCTTTAAACATTCTGCTATTTTGAAAAGAAGTTTGAAAACAGGAATATTCTTATTTACCCATGTGGGTGACTGACTCCATTTTTGGTGCTCATCATTGCTCTGCATAGTTTCAGCTTCCCGTCTGGCATTCCTTACCTGCTACCTGATGGACTTTCTTCAACATTCATCATAGCGTGGGTCTGTTGGTGACGCATTTCTTTCTGCATTTGTACATCTGAAAAATGGTTATTTCATCTTTGCCTTTGAAAGATATCTTTTTTCTGGGTATAGAGGTTTAGGCTTTATTTATTTTTCTTTCAGTACTTTACAGATGTTGCTGGAATAATTTTTTTTTTTTTTTTTTTTTTTTTTTTTTCCTGATGAGGCATCTGCTGTCATCGTTATGTTTATTCCTCTTTGTGTAATGTGCTTCATCCCTGCGGCTGCTCTTAAGATTTTTTTTTATTACTTGCTTTATGCCTTATGATTATGATGAGTCTTGTAGTTTTCTTCCTATTTCTCGGGCTTGGTGTTCATTGAGCATCTCAGCTTTGTGGGTTTACATTCTTCAACACATTTGAAAAAATTTCAGCCATTACTTCTTAAATATTTTTTATATTTCCCTTTCCTTTGGGTACTCCAATTATACTTCTATTAGACTGTGTGAAGTTGTTTCAGAAATAACTGATGTTCTGCTCATTTTTCCATTCTCTTTTTCCCTGTGTGGTTCTTTTGGGCTAGTTTTTATTGTGAATGACTTCAAGTTTACTAATTTTTTGATTCTGCAATGTCTACCCTGCCAGTAATCCCATCCAGTGTATCTAGTATCTTTTGCCTACATGCTGCTGTATATCATTGAGAGTTTGAATTTTTTATTTTTTGCCTTTTTCTTTTTAAACAGCATTAGGTCTTACCCTAGCAGGCAGTCCATCCAGCAGGATCAGCTTGAGTCTATTGCAGCTTGATTGTAGGTTTTCTTGGGGTGGGTGTGCAGTAGTCCACAGTCCACAGTCTACCATCAGATTGGATTTTGTGGGCCATCAACGGAATGAGGGTGTTCAATGGCATTTGTTTCCCCCCTGGCTGGTCTGAACCCCAATACCTCTTAGCACTGTGTGACCTCTGGAACCTCCATTGCCCACATCTGCCCCAGCACCCCTAACCCCATCTGTCCTGGGCCAGGCCTCACAGAACCTTGAGCACGTGCCACGTAAAGTTCAGCCAGACTGAAGGGGCCTTTCCTTATGTAGGTTTCTGGAACAAACCAACTCCTCTGAAGTCCCTGCCCTGCGGACTCCAGCTGCCTCAGAACCCCAAATGCCCATTTTCTAGAGTGCTGCTGTGTGGGGCTCTTCTTCCCTCTATCAGAATTTATGAAAATCTTCCAGTTTGAGGTGCCTGTTATCTAATTCCTGAAAACAGTTGCTTCACTTAAATGTCTAGTTTTATCATTGTTTGTGGCAGGACAGTAAGTCTAATGTTCTGATACCACAATGGCTTGGCCTAGAATTTTGGTTTTCTATTGTTTATTTATTTATTTATTTATATTAATTCTTTTGAGACAGAGTCTCACTATGTTATCCTCGGTAGAGTACTGTGGCGTCACAGCTCACGCAACCTCAAACTCTTGGGCTCAAGCAATTCTCTTGCCTCAGTCTCTCAAGTAGCTGGGACCACAGGCACTCACCACAATGCCCGGCTGTTGCTATATTTAACAGAGGAGGCTGTGTGTTTGGGCCAGAGGGGTTGTGTCAAAGGCTGAGCTCACTGAGCTACCTTGCCTGGAAGTCCACAGCCATCTCCAAGAGGAGCTTCATGGAAGCTTTCTACAAATTGGTGCTTATTTGACAGCATAAAAGGGGCTTCTGTTTGTTTGCCCTGGAGCAAGTTCTGTCCTACACTTCCATGGGTCTCTATCACCAGGGTCACTCTGGGTCCTACTGGGCGATAAGGCCACTTTTGCAGTGTCACCAACTCATAGAGGACAGGAACAGGGCAGTCCTCCTGGTGGTGGGGACTCTCTGGGATGGGGACTCTTGGCCCAGAAGCAGAGCAGCAGCCGTGTCCACAGGCCACAGATGCTGTTTTAGGGATCTCCGTGGAAACTTCTGGATATTTGAGGGATCCATGAAAACCACCTTGGTCAAGATGAGTGATTTTTTGAACTACCATTTCTTCCTACCATTTCATTGAGTGGCTACTCTCTGTGAGCCACTGTGCTGATGGCTGTGTCTGCAGGAGGCCAGTGCTCTCAGATGAGGAAATGGAGGCTCAGAGAAGTACGTTAACCTGCCCATGCTCCTGGAGTTGGTGTTAACCGTGACACTGGGTTATCTTCCGCATTCGCTGTTGAAGCCTGAAAAAGTTTTTTATTATTTTATTTTATTTTTATTTTTTATTTTTTGTATTAAGTCATACACACATAGATCATGAATACATTTATGCTTTTGTGGGGTACAATGTGTTGTTTTTTTATATAATTTGGAATGGTTATATCAAACTAATATAGCTTTCACCTCACTAACTTAGGAACATGTAATTGGGGGAAAGGAAAAACAAGGGAATTAGCACATAATTAACACCTTTAAAAATACTAAGAACAGTGTGTTTCATTGATCTTTTGTTGCATGTTTTTCGCTTTGTTATCATCCCTGAAATTTGGATTCATCTTAATTGATGGAATGTCATAGTTTAACTGGTGGAAACTTTCTCTTTCTGAGTAACAAGGTATCTACAGTCTATGGCAGGGTTGGCAAAACTTTTCTGCCAAGGTCCAAACAACAAATAGTTTAGAATTTGTGAACCAAACAGTTTCTGTGGCAATAATTGGCTCTGCCCACCACCATGGAGGGAGGTGGCTGCAGGCAGAGGGAATGAATGGGCGAGGCTGCCTTCTGCCTTAGCGGCATTTGCATGTTGGGACTCCTGAGCTGTGGTGCCTCAGATTGGCTGAAATCTGGTGGTGATAATCATTGCAGCTGCATCAATAATGGCACTCTTTCCCACCATCATTCCAGGCTGGACCCAGAGCTGAGGGAGTGCTTGCTGGATGCTGCTCTGTGACCTCATCTGAACGTCTATATTGTACGCTCCAAACGAGAGCACAGATCCAGAGAAGTCAAGGTACCTGCTGTAAGTCGCTCAGCAATGAGTGGGAAAGTGGGAACTGGATTCAGGCCGTCAACCGCTGGCCTGTGGGGTGAGCCCCAGGCCCCAGGCAGGGGAGTTCTCTCCTGGGACTTGCTATGCTCTCACCTCCTATCTACATGCAGCCAGACTCAATTAGGTTCAGGTGACAGAGAGGCCACTTGTTTTGAAAGAACAACCACCTCTCCATCCTTTTGAATTAAGAATTGTGGATGAAAAAAAAAATAGAAAAACAAAACTGCCTGCCTGTAGGTGGGTTAAGAGGCACTGTGCACAGCGGCTGCCGTCTTGAGGGCGTGCTGGTTCACACTCTCTGGATGGTTTCCAGTCTCCATGTGCCAGTCCTGGTGCTGATGCCAAAGACATCAAGATCAATAGTTCCGGGCCGCAGACTTCAGAGGAGCCAGGCTTTTTGGAAACATGACATTTCCCTTTGGCAATGGTGGACTGTTGTACAAAGCCCAGGAAGAGTGGGGAGAAGGGGGAAGTGGGAAAATCCCAGTCCCCGAGGGAGCCAGTAGCCACATAATTTACTTTTGACTTTAATTTTCAGGTGTGGGACCAGTCTCTGTCTTGCCACTTACTGGTTGACTCTGTCTATGCAGGTCACTTTACCCTTGTGCCTCAGTTTCCTTATTGGTAACAATGATACAGTAGTAGCATCTAACTCCTAGGATGGCCCTGACGGTTCTCTGTGAGAAGGTCCCCAGACAGCTCTTACTATCCCTGAGTGGTGGCTTCGAGCTCTTTTTTTATATAAGAATTCTAGTTTGTGATTCGACAAGTTCATTTCTAGGTTACAGACGTGACAAATCCAGTTTTCCAATCTGTGGTCCCACTTCTCGAAACTATAGCACAAAATAGAAGGAAAGCACAACTTATTAAGAAAATGACCTTGACCCCCTTCCCTGGCCCCTATGGACACTGTTAATGACCCTGGGGAGATCTGTGCAGCTGCTGCCAATTTTAAGTACACAGTTTTGGTCAAAGTCGTTGGCTTGAATGCTGGTATCTGACCAGTGGTGTGTGTAGGGCAGGTTCTCAGTTTCCCACGGTGGAACATGAAGTGTGCAGGAGTTCCTCCTCATGAGATTGTCATGAGGGTAGACGTGATGAGTGACCTCAGCATCACCTCTCCCAGATCGTTATTTTTATTACTTGTGGTTATTCCTATCAATGATGTAATGGGGTGCTGGGCAAATCCACAGTGATCAGCACACAGCATGTGCGTCATCCGTGGTTGTCATCACTGCTGTCATGGCTGTTATTAGCCATAGTGGGTGCAGTTGAGGCCAGGCGCTACCTCGTGGATCTGAGGAGCAGGTCCCTAGATCTGTTTAGATGTGCTTTATCCCACAGGTGCTGCCAACTCAGCAATGGAAAGTTCCAGCAGGAAGGGCCTGGTATTGGAGCAGGCAGCTCGAGGTTAGCCCCTGGGCTGCAGACCTGTCTCTTTCCTGCCATCATCCCAGGATGGACCCAGTGCCCAGAGAGGGAAACAGGAGCAGGGATTAGGCTGGGACTAGGAGCCTCAGCCTGGAGAGCTTTGGGCTTGTGTCATGGGAGGGCAAGGAACCCGGAGAAGATCACCACCCCTGGAAGGAGGCCCGGGAGTAGGGCTGAGCCTGGGCAAGCTGCTCTGACCCAGCGAAGAGATTTGAGAGGGAGCTTTGATCAGATTCTCTGGAAGTCTCCCCTGGAGAAAGCCCAGCTCCTCCCGTCTGGCTCCTGACTCCCTGTTCCTTGCCCACTCTGACCTCTAGACTCATCTGTCCTCCGTGGCTCCTGCATACCTCCCCGCCTGCCCGTGGTGTCCCTGCTGTCCTCAGACTCCCTGTTTCCTGCCTCTTCATGCAGGGGGCCAGCACCCCTCCTCCATGTGTCCTTCCCAGAGCCTCCTGTGCCGCATGGGGGCTGTGCCTGGCCTGGGTACCCTCCCAGCTGTGCGCTTCTGAGGCTGGGTATCCTTGAGGGGAGAGGGGCATTCTAGAGCCCCGTTTGAATCTCAGCCACTTAACAGCTGTTTCCCGTTGGCCATCTCTGCTCTGATCCTCAGTTTCTTTCCCTGTAAAATGGGGATAATACATGTCTCTGCCTTGTAGCGCTATGGTTAAAGAGAATTAAAGACTTTGATAGGTGTAAAGTGCTTAGAATATTATCTGCTGTGCGGTATGTGCTCAGTAAACACTAGCTAGTGTGGTTATTAGCATTGTCGTGTTCTTACCCCCATCTGTATCACCCAGGGCCCAACACAGGGCTGGCACAGAGCAGGTGTGCTACATGGACCTGATTGGTAAATTTCTGCCTTGCTAACAAGGACTTTCAGCTTTTCATCCCAAAATAGCATCTGGGATTTCTGGGCATTGGACCTCAGGGTCCCTGGAATGTGCCATTATGTCTTGTCAGTTACTTGTCCCTTCCTTAGCTCCCAGGGGCATTTGAGTTTTCTTCCTTCTGCCTTTGGGCTTAGTTTCTGGCAGAAAAACCCATCATAAAAAGCTCCCAAACCAGCCCCTTCCTGTAGAGGATTAAAACTCATACTACCCCAGCTAACTGCCCTTAGCAGCCCAGGAGCCCTGAGTTGTGCTGTGCTCCTTAAGCCTCTGTATCTCAGGGCTAAGGGTGTTTTCCTGTCCGCTGTCCAGTGCCCTCTGCCCTGATTACTACAGGACACACACAGTGCTCTGGGTTCCAAACCTGCCTCCCAAACCAGTCTCTCACAAGAACACAGTGACTGTGCCCGGGGGCTCCGTCCTCCACAGACAAACAAGTCATTTGCTTATGCGATCAACTGGGCGAGCCATGTGACTCACACAGAAGCCAAAGGGGCTGCCCTAGGACAGGCACTGTGGGCAGAGATGTCACTGTAGCCAAATGTCAGGGGACAGGGTGGCCTCCAATGTGATCTTTTGACTCCAATTCTCCTTTGCTCCTAACAATTAGAAACCTTCAAAAACATTCTGTGAGGGCTCAGCTGGAAGATGTGACATGCATAAATTGGCCTGGAGAGCACCCTTAGACTTGGTCACATTTGGGTGGAACATGCATGGAGATGGGGAACGGCTGCTGGGGTAAAGCTAGGCAGCTCTGAGAGGACCCCCTTCCATACCCTGGTGCTGATGTCTGTTCCTAGAATGGCTGGGCTGGCCTTGTTGAAAGCCACACACAGACTTTGCAGATGGATGGTGCTGGGTTAGGATAGGACTTTGCCACCCACCAGGCAGAGTGACCTTAAACAAGCCTCTAACCCCTCTGAGCCTCAGTTTCCTCCTCTGAAACAGTAATAACAATAGCACTTACCTCCTAGAGGGCTTTCGGGTGCTTATGAGAGCTGACACGCAGTAAACAGAATTACATATTACGTGTATAAATTCTTACTATTTCCAGTATTCATTCTAATTCAAGACCAAACTAGCTATTTAAAAGACACTTTCAGCAAGACATTGAGTTCAGTCACATTCTTCCTACCAATGATCCGGCTGTATAACAATTAGTCTCTTTAATTCCTTGGCCTAGGCAGGGTTCACCCTGAGCCAGTGTGTAAGCCAACTACATGATAATGAAGCCTTACTATCCAGCCACTCAGAGCAGGCTGAGTCAGCGACAGTCACTTCCTCTGCACCCCCAACCCATGTCCACAAATGCCGTTCCTTCTCTTTTTCTCATCACTGAGTTTTAGCTGGTTGCAGAGACACTTGCACCAAGACTACATTTCCCAGACTACCTGGCAGCTGGCAGTGATCATGTGACCCTGATTCAGCCAATGGCCTGAGTATATGTGATGATGACATTTCTTGGTTATGCCCTTAAAGGGATGGTATCTGCCTTCTACTCCTTTTCTCCCTTGTCCAGGAAATGGGACATGGTAATTAGTTGTTTGGGGTCACGCGGACAAGGACTACATCCTCAGGGGAGGTTGAAAAATGGGGTGGAAGGAGTCTTGATCTCTGTCCCCATAATACTGCCTCAGCAGCTGTGGAAGGCTACCAGGGAGTGGGGACATCTTCTCCTTTTATGTTTCCTTTTTGGCTTCTTTCATTGAGCAAGTTTTCAAGGTTCATCTGTGTTTCTGTGTTGTGGTCTGCACCATTACTTCATGTCCTTATATGGCTGAATAATATCCCATTGTATGGATCAGTTGATGGACTGATTTGTTTCCGCCTTTTAGCTATTTTGAATAATGTTGCTATGAGCATTCATGTCCAAGTTTTTAGGTGAATGTACATTTTTAAAGACCTTCGCAGCAAAATTGCTGTGTCATATGGTAGATCTGCGTTTAACTTTTTGAGGCTGTGCCAAACTTTTTCAAAGCGATTGTATCGTTTAACATTCCAGTAGCAGTGTTGTAAGTGTTCTAAATTCTCCATATCTTCACCAACATTTATTATGGTTCATCTTTTTTATTCATCTTTATTAAAAAAGATGAACTCTGGGCACATCCCACCTTTCTTGAACATAAGTTCTCTAGATTGCTACTAGCCATGCTGGTGGCTATGAAGGGTGAAGTTGTGGTTTTGATTTTTACTTCCATAATGACTAATAGTGTTGAGTATTTTTTTCATATGTTTGTTGCATAATTGTGTATTTTCTTTGGATAAATGTCTATTTAGCTCACTTATCTAAGTTTTAATTAGATGACATTATTGTTGAGTTTTAAAGAGTTCTTTATATGTTTATTCTGGGTAGATGATCCTCATCAGATATTTTCTCTAATTCCATGGGTGGCCTTTTTACTTTCCTGATAATGTCCACTAAAACTCAAAAGGTTTTAATTTTGGTCAAATACAGTATCTACCATACATACTCGAGTATAAGCCGAGTTTTTTCGAACTTGGCACAAATTTTGTGCTGAAGAAACTCGGCTTATACTTGAGTATATAGGGTATCTTTTTTCTTTGGTTTCTGGCATTTTAGGTTATATCTAATAAACAACTGCCTAATCCAATGTTAGGGACTACATTGAATCTGCATGTCACTTTGGGAAGTCTTCCATTTTAACAAGATTAAGTCTTTCAATCCATGAACATAGCAATTATTTAAGTTTCCTTTCTTTTCTTTCAGCAATGTTTTGTAGTTTTCAGTGTACTTGTCTTATCATGTCAAATTTATTTCTGGATATTTTATTCTTTTTGATGCTATTGTAAATTAAAATTGTTCATTGTTCATGTGGAGCAATGTTGATCTACTAATCTTTATGGACTTGTTTATGAGTGCTAATAGCATATTTGTGTATTTTTTAGGATTTTATATCTGCAAAATCATGCTATTTTCAAAGTCATGTTTTCACTTCTTCTTTCCTTCTGGATATATTTTTTCATTTTCTTGCCTAACTGCCTACCTAGAATTTCCAGTACACGATGAAATAGGGTTGGCAAGAGCAGACATCCTTTGTTCATGACCTTTGAGGAAAGCACTCGGCTTTTCACCATTAAACATGTTGTTAGTTGTGAGATTTTCACAGGTGCCCTTTGTCAAGTAGAGGAAGTTCCCTTTCGTTTGTTTCTTATGCATTTTTTATTACAAAAGGCATTGATTTTGTCAGATGCTTTTCTTTATCTACTAAGAAGATCATGTGGTTTTGCTCTACTAATATGTTATAGTACACTGTTTTGCATTTGTGGCTACTTAAGTATCTGCTCCGTTAGCTTACTAGTAAGCTAATTTTTAAAAAGAGATTTCCTTAAATGCATAGACTAGTAAGTCTCTCAGTTTTTGCCATGGCACTCTGTATGTGTTTTGGGTACATTTTCGATACTTGACTAGAAAGCTGGCAATTCTGCCTTCGCCTTCACAGACTTCAAATTAAAAAAAAAAAAGTAGTTACTTAGGGCCTTTTCAGGTCTTTGCTACATATATGCGCGATCTTTTAGATTCTCAGGAATATATTGGAACTTTGCAAAGCCCCTGTAGTCATCTTACTTGCCAGATTTTTCCTTTAAGTTTTCTGGATAGTCTATAGCTTGCCTCAACTGTTATTCACCATCTCACCAGGAAGCTAATCAATTACTTTTAGCTGTTTTCAGTAAGTCCTCAGACTTTTTACACTGGGCAAGGGTGAAGGAAAGTCCAACAAAGAGACCCTTGCACGTAGAATCCTCCAGAAACTCACCAGACAAGGTAGGTAATGGTGATTCTCTGGGAATGAGGTTTGTAGGGATCCATGGTTGTTCTCTTCCCTATAGGAGCTTCTAGGCCACAGGTTTTTAGCCTGATTGAAACTGTTGGTTTTTAAGCCTGATTCAGCTAAAGAGAAGCCCATGGAAATATGACTAGTTAAAATGCCACAAAACTCACCATTCTTACTGAGATTAGGCCACCTCTCCTGAATATATGCTGTCTAGATTGCGGCAAGCCTTTGGTCAGTTCACAGAGTTCTGAAAATGTTGATTCTGCCATCTTTTGCCAGTTTTTGGTTTGACTTTCACGGAATAGAGGATTTTTACATTCTTGCTGATATCTCTATGGTTTCCTTTTATTCCTGGTAAGTGACTCTAAATGTCCATCTGTGATGCTGATATAAAGCTTCCCTTTAAAAAAAATTTATAGAAGTAAAGAATGTGAGTTGAGTTGAAGAAGCCAGTCTGAAAGGGCTACATGCTATATAATTCCAAATATATGACATTGTGGAAAAGGCAAAACCATAGAGATAGTAAAAATATCAGTGGTTGCCAGAGGTTCAAGGATAGTGGGGAGATAAATAAGGGAGGACACAGCATATTTTAGGATGGCAAAACTGTTCCAGAAGGTATTGTAATGGTGGATAGGTGAGATGCATTTGTCCGAATGGATAGAACTGTATAACACAGAGTGAACCTCAGTGTAAATTGTAGGCAGTTAACAATGTACCAATATTGGTTCCTCAGTCATAGCACGTGTACCACAGTAAAGCAAGATGTTAAGAATAGGGAAAATGTGTGCAGGAGGAGAGGGTGTGTAGGAAAACTCTCTGTACTTTCTGTACAATTTTTCTGAAAATCTGAAACTGCTATAAAAATTAAAACTGTGAAAATTTTTAAAAAACAAAGTTGATTTTAGGCGGTAAAAGAATATGGCACCAATCCTGCAGGAGGTGTGTGGGTAATTGACATTTGGGAAACATGATGTAAGAAATACGTGTTACAACTGGGGTCTCTGGAATGTGAGGGAATGGGGAAAAGAGGGAGCCACATTGAATAAAAACAAAAACATTTTATTAATAACATGAGATCTATTGGCTGCCTGGTACAGAAAGAAAGGAAGGGCAAGAGGCATAGCTGGTTGTTAGTTTTCTCTGCTTTAAAGATAATAACTGCAGAAGAAACCGGAGACCAAAAAAGGCTGAGACACCTAATAAAAGGCCTCTACTGGCCAATGGACAGCACATTGTAAATAGAGAGAGGAGACAGGTAATCCCTGCTGGAAAGCCCCATTGAAAGCCTTGGGGGCTGTCAAAACCATGATCTGGACGATAAGAATCTTTCAGCTTCCCGAGAATGGCCCTCACCACCCAGCATTGGCTGGCTCCATGCTTCCTGCTGGTACCACGGACAGCAGCCAGACACACACAGGCCGATGACCTAGAAGGCCAACAGTTTCTCGTCTTCTTTTCATAGTGTCCGGTTATGTGCTAGACTGTGCTTGGAACACAGGGATGAGCAAGAAGTCCATACCCTAGCAGGGAGATCTGAGCCTTTCACATGGAGCTGAACAGGAGGCTGGGAAGCATGGGAGGGGGCTGGATGAAGCTTAGGAAAACACCATCTAAACTCTGCCACTGCCCAAGGTCACAGGTCTAGTGACAGAGAATTGCACTCTTTGAGTCTCCATTTTCTCTTCTGCAAAATGAGCTTATTCTCATCTAAGCCTGTGAGTGGCACAGGGTAGGTGTGGGACAGACATTCAGTGAAGGACCTTCAACAGCGTCGTTCCTTGGGTATGAGGCAGTGGTCGGGGCTGTGTTTAGTGATGGAGTTTTGTTTCCTAACACAGCATCTGGTACATAGTTGGTAACTTTAGCAAAAGTTCAAGGAAGAAAGAAAAGAAAGGCAAGAGGACAGCTTGGTCTCACCTCTCCCTGCTCTCAGCACAGAGCTGGGGACCTAGGATCCCACTGCCTCATCCCTCCTTCCTGAGCAACGTGTCTCTCGTGGACAGTAGGTGCAAGGCCCAGGAGGCAGCTTCATCTCACCATTTTACTCATCCTTGGAGTGGGTGGGGCTCCTGAAAGGTCATAGGGGGGCCTCCCACCAGAGCACAGGGCCTGTCAGGAGGAGCGGTGTCCTCGGAGTCTGGAGGACACTCTTCACCTCCCTCTCTTAGCCTGGGAGCACAGGACCATTCCTTCCTCCCACTGTGTTTTCAATTGCAGACACCTGGTGAGGCCGAGTCCCTGGGGAGTCTGGTTTGTAGGAGGCCAGCTCGCCAGGCTTTTGTGATGAAGTCACAGACCCTTGATGTATTATTCAGGCTGGGTACCAATCAATGCCAGACGCCCATCCATCCTCTGCGGGTCCCCCTACCTGGGCCTCTGCTGTTTCGGAAACACGTGCTAAAATCTGAGGAGAAATTGTCTGCCTCTGTCTCCTTACAGCATAAATAACTTGGCACCAGGTGCCAGGGAGGGGTGTTTGTTCCACATTGACCGATTCTGTTATTTCCAGTTTTCTTGCTGTTTGTCATCATCTCTTGTGCCTCTAGCCTTGCGGGGGAAGCAGCAACCTTTCTCTGCTGCAGGTAACAGTAGAGCGAGTCTCAGACTCTCAGCAATGTTGTGTCTGGTTTCATCTCCACGTCTAGAAGCAGATGTAATCAAAATGGAAATGCCTTGGAGAAAACCAGGAACGACCAGGTACTGAGCAAATACCTGCCATGGGCACGATGCTGAGAGAAGTGAGAGGCAGTGGGGGTCAGTGCAGAAGGAGACCTGGGGCTGCACTCCTGTCCTGCTTTTGCCACTTCTGAGCTAAGGGATGGTGCCCAAGTCACTTAGCCTCTGTGATGTTAACCCTGTTCACCCCCCTCCTTGGGGGGCGCTCATGCTGACACAATCCAGTAGGAACGCTGGCATCACATGCCAGGACCAGGCTGGTTGGCTGCGTGGTCTGCAGGCGTGTAACTCTGGAGAAGTGACAATGACACCTCTTTGTGTCTCTGCTTCCCAATCTCCTCCCCTTACTGAGTTGTGACACAGAAGTGAGAAAGTGGCCATGAAGTCATTTTGTAAATAAGGTGCTCCTGGATGTGCTAAGTGGTCAGCAGTGACAGCATTGTGCAGGCTCAGTGTTTAGTTACTGCCTGCTGTTTACCCAGTGTGGCTGTCCTCACCAATGCTCCAGTCTTTATCTTCCTGAAGTCATCCCCCCTCTTGTAAAGTGGGCATCGTAAACAGTGCGCTCTGCTGACCATGAGAATGGCAGGCCTGGACCTCCAGCTGGCTTGAGACACCTGTTGCCTTCCCACGCCCCTGGTCATTCTTCCCTACAATGCACAGTACTGTTGTTAATGTCCCTGTCCTTCCTCCTGACAGAGCTTGGTCTGCTCGGACCCTTAAGCCCTGGAACCAGAGCTCCAGTGGTGCCCCCAGCCCTCCTCCACTCTGTTCCCTCCCCAACATGGCTTCTGATGAGCCACCAGAGTGGGCCAAGCCCCATCTGCATCTGGCTTCACTAATCTCTGTTTCTGTTGCTTCCATCCTCTGAAGCCCCAGGTGTGGAGAAACCAGAGACAGCATGTGTGGAATCCCTCTAGTGGGGGGGCGGGAGAGCTGAGCTCCTGTGCAAGGCAGCCAGGCAGGGGATGAGACTGTGTCCCGATGAGGGGAGAAGGCACAGAACTGCCTGCTCAGGGGGTCCTCTCTGCTATGGCAGGGGCTGTGCCCTTGCTGTCCAGAGCCTTGACCCTGCCCCCTGCTGGCCCTCTGCCACCTCCTAGCAGGTCCAATGAACTTTTCATAATGCAAATCTGATCACATCACCCAGGTTTAAAACATGTCAATTTTAGGATAAAGACTAAACTCTTTGCTTTTGCCTGGGGACCCCTTGTATGGTGTCCACCGCACCAGCTTCTCCAGCTACGTTGCTCACCTCAGCCCTGCTCCACCATGAGGCCTCTCCCTCTTCTTCAAGGGCTCCCCAGGGCCTGCGCCTCAGCCCAGACTGCCTCCAACCCCTGTCCCTCCCCTGGTCACCCCGCGAGCCCCTCCAATTTTAATATTTCATTGTACACGACCTTCTGGCTGGGCCCAGTGAGCCCTGACACCCCCTCGTGGACCGGCTGGACAGCTCCCTCTCTCAGCAGACTCCAGCACAGCATTTAATGTATTTCTTCGATCCCTGCATTGGTATCGGTCTCCCTGGCTGGACTGAAGGTAGGATGTGGAGCTGCCACTGGGCTCACCCAAAGCAGATGCTCAGGTGAGATTTAGGGTCTGACATGTTATTAGGGACCCATAGCTGTCAAAGGAAGCAGAAGGGGAGGAAGCAGAGTGTAGGGGGGGCTGTGGCCAGCTGGCAGGGGCTTGTGGTGAGTTCTGCCCACCCCAAATGGACCTCTGTGCCCAGCCTGCTTCAGGCAGTCCCAGGAAAGGGTGACCCCAAGAAGTGCAGAGGCTCCCATGGCTGGACCTGGGGTGAGCCGGGGCACATCTCCCTGCATAGCACACAGCTCAGCAGAAGGCGCACGCCCCTGTTCCAGCCTTGGGGTGTGGGGCAGGGGCCCTCCAAGGTGGCGGGTTTTCTAATTTCCTCCCCATCTGGTCTGGCACCGCCTTGGATGTTGCATTGGACAGGAGTGAGTAGAGCCCTTCCAGCCTGTGTCCGGGGGCCTCAAGCCATGTCCAGCTGTCCTGGCTCCCCGCTTGTCAAAGAGTTTGTATTGAGCAGGTTTGTGGCCAATTACAATTCCCTGCCTGTGCTGGTGTCTTTGTTTAAAAGTATCTTCACTCTTGTTTTATTTTTCAAATCAATCAGCTGCGATGCCTCAGCCCCAAATCGATCTGGATGGCAGAGGCTGCCCGGTCTCTGTCACTCCACCACCAACAAAAAGTCTTCTTTTCTTTTCAGATGTGGAAATAGAACTCCTGAAAGTGAATGATTGTCTCCTTCACGGCTCCTGGGCGTGCGGAGCGGAGGAGCCAGGGAGCTTGGCTGCCCTGTTACCTCTTCATCTTCAGTTTTCCTCATACGTATCAAAGGAGTTTTTGTGTCCAGGGAGATTTCGTTTAGTAACACTATCTTGGCCAGCCAGGCAGGTGACAGGACTTTTCTAAGCCCAGTTACCCCATCTCCTGCCCCAAGTTGGCCCAGCAGTCCAAACCTGCTCTTCCCTTAACTTTCCAATAGTCACAGAGCTCCAAGTTTGGGAGGAAACCCCCTCCCTACCAGCCATCATTGCAGTGAGCTGTCAAGCAGGGCAGAGGAGAGTCGAGGAAAGGGCGGAGGGCTTTAGAAGCCCTTATGACCAGACTTGTGCCCCC
Source organism: Loris lydekkerianus (assembly GCA_963574355.1). NCBI lineage: Eukaryota > Metazoa > Chordata > Mammalia > Primates > Lorisidae > Loris > Loris lydekkerianus. The sequence continues at coordinate 110,691 of CAUYPK010157205.1, forward strand.
CACCTGCTATTTATCAGGCTCTGTGTGGGCCTCTGGGGAGAGAGTGGGGAAAGGTGGGGCCCCTGACCTCCTCAGGGAATCCAGAATCTCACCTCTGTGTGTGTGTAGAGAAACCAACAAGTTGCAGAGGACTTACAGCACGGTCTCACAGATGCTGGGGGAGCAGAAAGGCAGGAAAGACGAGAATGCCGAAAGGGACAGGGGAACTTGGGGGGGCAGAGAGACAACGGAGAGGAAGGGGGGAGAATAAGAGAGGGAGACAGAGAGAGAGGAGGAGAAAGTGGGGGAGAAGGAAGGAAGGGGAGAGAGAGAGAGGGAAAAGGAGCGAGAGAAAGGGCAGGAAGGAGAGAGGGGAGAGAGAGAGAGGGAAAGAAAGGGGGCAGGGGAGAACACGAGGGATGAGAATTTGTGGGGCCGGGTTGAAAATGCGGCTAGGAAGGCAGGTGGGGTGGGTGAGAAGCCACAGACGTGCTCTCTCCCCCAGGGACCGGGGATCCACTGAAGAATAAGCAGCCAGCGAGGCAGCGCTGACAGCGAGTCCCGAGTGGATGGGGGGAAACAGGGCCCAGGCAGGGGTGGGAGCTGCGAGGTGAGTGCAGTGACACCCCCACGTCGCACTGGCTGTGTGACGTCCATTCCCACTCAGGTCTCCTGTCCACCACATCAGCTGCCCCTCTGCGCAGGGTTTCGGGGCAGACTGAATGGTCATGCCCGCCCCAGCCGGGCACACTGCCTGCGTCATAAATGGCAGCGATTATTCCGTGGCTGCTCTTGGCTTCATCCTGGGCTGGGTCAGCCGGGTGACCTCCTTGATGTCTCATTAAGCCCTCGGGGTGCTGGACACACCCGGCCCACGCTGGCGTCAGGGCCTGCCAGCCATTCTGCTCCCAGACAGCCACTTCCGAGCCCAAGGGCTCCGCTTTGGTGGTGACAGCTCTCTGGCGCCCCCGACAATGGCCTTTCTTGGCAGAAGGCCCCACCCAGCCAGTGCTCCCCAGAGACCTCACAGAAATAGGTCCCTAATAGCTGCTTGTGGCACTGGCTGATGGAGGGGCCGTGAACCTCCGGCGGCCCAGGGAGGGCTCCTGAGACAAAGAGGGTTTTAAAGCCCATGTCTCCTGCCCTGCTGTCCTCTTCCCAGGCCCTCCCTCGGTCCATCCTCTTTGTTTAGGGTTCAAGACCAGAGGCTGCCAAGTTTCTGACTGAAGCTCTCACTGGCCAACAAGCTAGAAAATAAAGGGAGAGGGGACCAAGCGGGAGGGGACAGCACTGAGCACATTCACTGTTCCCTTGGCAGGACTTCAGGGTGCTGGGAAGAGACTTTATTTTTAAAAACACAGATAGTGCTAGGCTGGGGAGGCCCTCAAGGGTGTGCACGAGTTGGGGAAAATCTCAAAGCCCTCAGGTCCTCCTTGGGGTCCGAGAACTTCAGATAATGCTGGATGAGGAGGAGGAAACCCACAGGTTCGGACAGTGGCGTGTGTGAATGCTAACGTAACAGCGCAGAGAAGCTGGCTCCACCGTCTACTCAGTAGCTCCTCGGTGCATGGGTGAGATGTGCTTCTCTGTGTCGGAGGCTGGGTCAGGCCATGTTAAGGGCAGGGTGTTGTTCCCACCATCCCACGTTCAGGTTCTGGCTGTGAATGTCCATGTGGGGGTGCCAGGGCACCAGCCAGCCTGTGAGCGTCTGTGCCCCCCTCTGCAGGATGAGGTGTAGGGTGAGGACCACTCCAGCCAAGGGCTGAGCAATAACGGTGTAGTAAGTGTGTAATTGAAGTGGATCCAGGTCGACACAGTGGAACAAACGTGTAAGGCGCCTCCCGCATGCTGGATTCCTGAATAGGTTTCTTGTGGGTGCTGGGGGACGACTGTCAGGGCGAGTGCTAGGGAGTCTGCAAGGCCCCTGTGGTCCACTGGCAGAGGGTGTGATGGCACAGCCCAGGGGGTTCGGGCATCAGGTGGCAGGGGGTGGTGAGTTTTGATGCCTGAGTTAATTGTTTTCTGAAAGGCACTGAGGCAAAACTGCCGATTACATCCCCCTTGAAGGATGTGCACGCGTTCTGGATCCATCCATCCGTTGCTTTATTCCATAGACATGTACTGATCGCCTTTTATAGTCCAGCCACTGTTTCAGGTACTGGGAATACAGTGGTTAACAAGACAGAAAATCTAGATGTAGACATTTCCCCAACTTGGCACATCCAATTAAAAGCTTTGAGATTACACAAGTAGAAAACGGATGTACAATGCTTTCCTCTATTAAAGAGTCCACAGTGGGTCGATGGGCATGTGGGCCGTTTCCATGACTTGGCAATTATGAATTGGGCTGCAATAAACATCCTGATGCAAATATTTTTGTTGTAAAATGATTTTTGGTCATCTGGGTATTTACCTAGTAGAGGAATGCAGGATTAAATGGCAGGTCTACTTTTAGCTTCTTGAGGGTTCTCCAAACTTCTTTCCAAAAAGAATGTATTAGCTTGTATTCCCACCAGCAGTGCAGAAATGTTCCCTTCTCTCCACATCCATGCCAACATCTGTAGTTTTGGGATTTTGTGATGTGGGCTAGTCTTACTGGAGCTAGATGATATCTCAAAGTGTTTTTGATTTGCATTTCTCTGATTAAAGATGATGAGCATTTTTTCATGTGTTTGTAGGCCAACACATTCCTCTGTCTTCTCCAGAGAAGCTTCTGTTCAAGTCATTGACCCATGAATGGATTAACAAATTGCGGTATGTGTATACCATGAAATACTATGCAGCCATAAAAAGATGGAGACTTTACTTCTTTTATGTTTACCTGGATGGGGCTGGAACATACTCTTCTTAGTAAAGTATCTCAAGAATGGAAGAAAAAGTATCCAATGTACTCAGTACTATTATGAAACGGAAATATAATCACCTACACTTTCACATGAATGATAAAACACAGCTATAGTCTAGAAAGAAGGAGGGAAGAGGAGGGAGAGGGAGGGGAGGGGGGAGGCCAGGAGGAGGGAGGGTTTTTGGTGGGACCTCACCTAACGCGCACAATGGAAGGCACAGGTCAAACTATTAAGAGTGGAGTATAAACGTCTCAACACAACAAATAAGTAAGGGAGGTGAAGGTTATGTTAACCAGTTTGATGTAAGCATTCCAAATTATATATAAAATCAACACATTTTATCCCATAAATGCATTACTGTAGACAGTTATGGCTTAATAAAAAAAAGTCCACAGTGAACAATTTTGGAAAGCACAGAGAGAGTCACTGGGAACTCCTCCCTCGGAGAAGACCGTGGGGACCACGGCGCTCTGGTTTCTCCTCCAGTGGACGTCTCTTAAGGACCATCGAGATGATTCTGTGTCGGAAGCTTTTTAAACTTTTGATTGCGAAACAAAACAGATTCAGAAAGCCACACATAACAACTGTGCAGCTGAGGGAGGTATGGTACGGGAGCAGACCATGGCCTCACCTGGGCCAAGAAGACGTTTACCTTTCTTCTCCAAAGACCGTCTGTGTTTTGCAATCCCAACTTCCTCCTCCAACAGGAGCCACTCTCCTAACTTTCCTGCTTCCTCCCCTCCATCTCCCCTGCCCAGCTTCCGTATTTGTCACCTTTTCTGAAACCCCCTGTATCTCTTCTTTAGGTTGCTTTCCTCTCTCTCTTCATTTTGGACATTGTCCTTTCCTAGGTGCTGGAGTTCACTAACCTTTCCTTCTGCAGCATCTCGTCTCTTAATCCCACACAGGTCCTTTCTCACATCACACATTGTTACTTTCATCCCTTTACACCACCCCAACTGGAAACTCTGAACTGCAAATTCATCATTTGCTATTTATTCGTTGTATTTTTCTTCTAGTTAAGTCTTTATTTCTGTAACGATTTTTTCCTTTAATTCCATTTTCCTGAGTTCTATCACCTCACTTCTGAGTTTTTCTAATCCTGACTATACTATATTTTTATGGCTGTTACCATTTTCTGAGTGTCCTGAGTACGTGCTTGGGTTCATTTTGAAGGAGGGGGCTATAGTCGGGTGCTGTCACTCCCCCCTGCGGGGGTCTGACCCTAGTGCTATTTTGCTGCTCATTTCCACATGAGATTAGTTTCCCCAAACTTTTAGAAAAGGGTGTGACTCTCAGATCTGCCGAGTCTGTTATCTCCACGTGGTATTAACAATTATGGCAGCTCGTCCTTGGGGAGCTCCTGGGCGTTTCCCCATCTCCACTTTTACGTGCACGTCTCTTTCCCTCTCCTGCTCCTGTGCTGGTCAAATCTGACTGCACCTCTTGCCGTCTCCTCAGTCTGCCTCATGTCTTGGAAGGCATCCCTGGCAGGTTAGTTTCAAGCGTCCCTAGGGCTAGATTGCGCCACCCTGTGCCTCTGCCCAGGTGGCCCTTTCATTCACCCACTGTGGTGTAGGCAAAACCCCTTCCTGCTTCAGTGGCTGTTCTCAGATCGACGTGGCTGTCTCCCTGTTGGCTGTGTCAGAATTCTCCTTGGACCCCTCAGACGCCCTGCGCCTTCCCTCTGCCCTCTCTCCCACAGATGCTGCAGCGCCCGGGCCGATGGCTGCCCCCGGTTTGCTTCCACCTGCTTCTATCCCAGATCTTCTATAGTTAGATCGAAGGCGCAGTGATGAAGACGAGGAGGCGGTGCAATTCCTGCATGCCAGGGCTTCAAGGGACCCTAAACCTCTGGTCCCTAAACCTCTGCCTGGAACCGGATTTCTCAGCATCATTTGGTGAATAACACCACCCTTCCTCACTGGTCTTTGATGCTGCATTTTGAGTGTCCCTGGGCTTCCTGTTTTATTCCGTTGCTGCAGATACTAATTTCTGTGTGATGCCAAAATATTTAAATTGTTATCACCTTGTAATATATTTTTATATCATTGGGTGGTTTTATTTTTGAAAATTGCCTTGGCTATTTGTTTTTCCATGTACATTTTAGACTCAATTTGCTTCATCTCGTTCTCACCCCAAATCCTATTGGGATTTTATATTTATTGCAGTTGTATTAAATTGGTTGAAAATATGAGGAGAGTGACATGTTTATAACATTCAATTCGTCCTTCCCCCGATACAACATCACTTCCCTTATTCAAATACTCTGCTCTTTAATCAAATTTTGAGATTTTTCTCCATAAAGCTCATCTCGAATGAACCCTCTGGATTCTTGCGTGCAGCCTTTTGACTAAATCCAAATTTTATAGAACAAATCTTCTTAATACAGAGATTTGTTCTGTGAAGTTTAGGTTTAGACGAGGGGCCACACTTGGGGATCCTCGGGGCCACAAGTGGCCTCAAGGCCGCCGGTTCCCCACCCCGGGTGGAGTCTTTTCCTCTGCATTGCTGATTTCTTGAGTAAAGCGTGAGATTGTGATCAATCATTTGTAGACCTTAGGACCCTGCTACTGACTTGCTTTCACTGGGGGCTTTGGCACTGATGGCACCACAGCCTTCTTCTCCATGTAGACTGTCCAGGCCTGTCTCATGGTTTGCTGGCAGGACATGAGAAGCTCAGCAAAAGAGAAGTCACCCTCAGGGAAGAAGGAATCGTGTCCATTGAGGTTGGTCCATTGACAAGGCCCTGGACCCCACAGGAAAGCAGGTGTGGAGAGGTCTCTGACTGGAGGCAGTGAGCTGTCATGCTTAGTAGTCAGTCGAACTTGGTTCAATCTCTGGCATCCCCACTAACCATCAGCATGGCCTTGGCCTGGTTACTTAGCATCCCTTTGTCCAGATTCCTTATGGGCAGAATGAGGAGGTTAACAGTGTAGTGAGCACAGGTTCTGTGAGGAGGGAGTGAGATCCTTGGCTCTGGGCAAGCTCACAGTGGACATTGCAGCTACAAAGAGGAAAAGCACAGAACTGGAGCATTTTTGCTGGAGCTTCTCAAAGGCTAAGGGCCTGGTGAGGTCACCTGGAGAGCAGCAGCCAAGCCTTTTGTTACTTTTGTTTGAGTTTGTGAGGCTGACCCGGCTGCTCTGGGCCCTGAGGCTGCGGCATCTAAATGGCCCGATTTCATAAAATTGAAGATAAAATGTTTCAAGTGGTTAACCAAGTGCATCGGGGAGAAGGCCGTGATTCTACACTCACTGACTTTTGCTTTTTGCAATAAAAATTCCCCTTTAAAAAGTATGCATCAGGGTATACTTGAAGAAGATCCTTAGTCGTGCTTAATAGAAATGCCCATTTCAACAGAGAAACAAAACCATGTATACAGCTCCTTCACCTAAACCTTCCCTTTTCTGAACTTGAATCCTTTCCCCTTTCATTAAGGGAGGGGAGGGGGTCTTAAACTCTCAAATGGATGAAATTTGTGGAATACAAAACATGGTAAGATTTTCTAAATTCAGAAGTGAAGTCCTGGAAATTTAGAGATCTTCTAGCCCCGGAAAGGGCCTTCATGGCTTCTGAACTAGCAAACATCCCCTAAAATGAGAGTAGCGACCCTGATGTTTCACCCCGCCCTTCTCTCCCGCTCTCAGGCTTTCTCTTTTGTGCCCATTAGCACCAAAGAAAGGGGTTGTCACTCACTTGTCCATCTTTCCAGCTTGTTACCTGCTTGTCCGTCTTCCCAGATGCTCAGCAAATAATCACTGGGGTCTTTCTGACTGCTCGCTGGCTACTGGGATGGTGCTGGGGACACAGAGGGAGAGGGGCGCCGAGGCACAGCCGTGCTCCCACAGGGCTTACTTTCTGTGGCAAGGAGATGGAAAGAAAATCACCACGGGAAGCAGACGTATAACTAGAAATTGTGACAACCTTATGAAGAAGGTAGATTTGAGGGAGATTACAGCAGGGCTCATGGAGGGGGTGACACTTAAGCTCATCCTGCAAGAGCAGAGGGATTCAATCATGTGAGCAAAGAGGTGGGCAGGAAGGGCTTCCAGGCAGAGAGGATGACTCAGCCAGGAGCCCATGGCAGGAAGTGGGGCTGAGCCAAGCCAGTGGGCTGGGAGCCATGTGGAAAGAGGAGAACAGGTCCGGAGACTCGAGGCCTGGAGGCTTGGAGGCTGGAGGCTGGAGGCTTGGAGGCTTGAAGTTTGGAAGAGTGTAATCAGGAGAGTAAAACAATAAGTTACATTTTCTGAAAAGACCAGTTGCAGTGTGGCGGGAGGATTATAAAGAGTTAATCTTTATTGACCAGTTATAAAGCTGGTCAATGAGACCAGCCAGGTAGGCAGTGCAGGTGCCTCAGAGAGGTGACGCTGGCCTTGCCTGGGGCCAGTGAAAAGCCAGATGTTTGGGTGGGTTTTGGAGGCAGAAGAGCTGGGTTTGTGGTGTCGAGGAAGGAGTGCTGAGTTGGGGCAGGATCCTTCACTCTGTGCTTTGATTCCCAGAACTCAGGTGGATGGATGTGGTCCCCCCCCTCCCTCTAGCACTCAGTTCCTCCATTTGTAAAGTGCCGGGGATGGGATGGCTGATGTGACCTCTGTCTACTTCAGTCTAATAGTGTCTGACTCTGGCCTTCCCCTGGGACGTAGAAAGGCACCCACCAGGCATTTGTTGGCAAGTTTATTCAAAGCCAGGTCTCGCTCAACATCTGGGCTTCTTGGGTGGCACCTGTGGCTCAAGGAGTAGGGTACTGGCCCCATATACCAGAGGTGGCAGGATCAAACCCGGCCCTGGCCAAAAACAGCAAAAAAACAAACAAACAAACAAAAAAACCAGGAAAACAAAATCTGGGCTTCTCTTGAAAGTTACCCTAGTCCTTTTCCAAATGGCACCATTGTATAAATTTCAAAAATATGTATAAACAACTTATTTTTTCCATGACTAAAAACTTAGAAATCTTACTCACCCCTTATTCACCAAGTTATTTAAGATGCCTTTAATGAAGAGTTTTCAAATATGTAAAATCAACCCACCAACACAAAGTCTTACCAATCAGAAATGTACTCATCTCTCGGCAAAATATAGAAATAATGAAGTGTACATTATATCAGTGGTTAATATTGATATTGTTTGTAATCACTGCATAAATAATTGTTTGTAATCACTGTATGAATATTGTTTGTATTATAGTTTGTCAACATACAGAAGATAGAGCTATTCAGTGAGGTTTTCATGGCAGCGTTCTGAGCCAGTGCCCAGCATGGCAACTTCAGCCTAGCCGCTACTCCCTCATGTCTGTTGAAGGGCTGGCGGGTCCTGGAGACTTCCGCGCCCTACAGAATGCTGCTACAAACAACCTTGTGCTGGGAACTAAGTGGCCACAGGCAGCCTGAATTCCAAAAAGACTCAGTTGCATCAGATGGTAATCAGAGGAGATTATAAAAGAAGAGTTGATGTTCCTTCCCAATTTCCTTCCCAAGACCAGGCTGGAACACCACATCCAAGGTGGGCAGCAGTGTATGTTTTGGATGCTGTGACTTGGGCATCTCTGTGTTCCCAGCCTTAGCACATGATAGGTGAGCTTCGTGTGTTCCATGAATGGGTGGACAGATGCATGGCTGGATAGATGGATGGTTTGGGGTAGACACGTGCACATGTGGGTGAATAGATGCATGCATGGATGGGTGCATAGATAGACGGGTGCATGCATGCATGGGTGGTTGCATATGTACATGTATATATGTATGGATAGATAGGAAGATGGACAGAGGCTGGGTAGATGGATACATGGATGGGAGGATGCCTGGATGGATGACTGGATGGGTAGATGGATAGAAGGATGGGAGGATGCCTAGATGGATGAATGGATGGATAGATGGATAGATGGATGGATGGGAGGATTCTTGGATGGATGAATGGATGAGTGAATGGATGGATGGATGGATGGATGGATGGATTGGTAGATGGATGAAGTTGATGCATGAGCATCTTTTTTGCAAGAAGCATTTCCTGGAATTTGTTGGCTGTGTCTAAGGCTTTCTAGCATGGCAGTGTGAGCCTCAGATGGAGAGGATGTGGTGGCTCGATGTTCAGCAGCATGGGCTAGAAGGGTCTCAGACCAGAGCTGAGGACCACAGTCTGTCTCTACGTACTGCACGTCCTTTCTTCAGTTAGTTTGCAACTTTAGAAGTGAGGTTATGTGCCACAAAATGCAGATTGCCTACTTCTTCTGGGAAACTTCTAAGCGTTGGCCTCGCTGGGCTCACATTCCTACCCAGAAACAAGCAGTTGGAGGTGGATGGCAGGTGTCTCCCGTGAGGGGTTGTGGGCTCCCATCCCTTCCTTCTAATTTGTATTCACAACAGAATCTGCCACCCTGGAGTGGTGGGTTCAGGGTTAGAGGGTCTAATCCCATCACATTCCCACTGTGTCTGCAGGTGAGTCAATTCCCCTCCTCTTCCTGGGTAAGCAAAAGGACCTGATAGCATTAGAATTTGGCAGATTTTGCCAAAGTGCCTCCCTCCTGCTGGTCACTCTTCCTTGCTTGGCCCCAAATTCCTCACATGTAACAGGACTATGATGACAAGGCCTGTGTTACTCTTATTAAAACTTGCTGAGTGCTGTAAACACTCGAGCTTGTGAGTCGGTCCTTCCTGCAGTGTTATTATCCCTACTAGGGAATGGCAGAACCGGGGCTCAGCTGAGCTCCATGTTCCTAGATCCCCCCCCCCCCCCCCGTGCTTCCTAAAATGCCACATGTAAAGCACTCAGCTCAGCGTCTGCCTCTGAGCAGCACCCACCATCATTTTTCGTGCACTAGCTGACACACCTCGGGACAGGCTGATCTGAATTCCTTTGTGGACACCCGATATCAAATATCTGGAATGTGGTTTGTCTTCTCCCATCCGCACCCCAGTTGCCCACTTCCTGCCGTCCCTTCCCACACAAAGGGCCTGGTGGGTGCTTTGAGCAGCATGTCAGAGTGAAGGCCTGTGTTCCCGGCCGTGGGAGCCCCAGGGACCGGCCAGCATGTTGGATGCTGCCCAGCTTCAAGGCGCTTCCCAGCCAAATCTGTCCAGCTGACAGTGTCTTTCCCACGGCCACACAGGCCTCAGGAGCGGCTCTGGCCGCCAGCCTGCCCTGAGGTCCCCAGATCTGCAACTTTCCCACTCCTCGAGAGGTAGTGGGGACATAGCTCAGAGCGTAGACTCGGGACTTAGTGAGATCTGAGTTTGGATCCAATAACTTTGACTTTGGGCAATGCTTGCCCTGGTCTAAGCCTCTTCTTCATCTGTAAGGTGGGGCTGATAAAGTTTGCCTCAAGGGCCATCAACTAGGATGTGAGTGCAAGCCTTTCTGCCCAACCAGCCTTAAACCCCCTTCCTCCAGAAAAGGCCCCTAAATTCGCAGACCCCTCTCTCTACTGGCCACAATGCTCTACAGACTGCAAAGGTATTGAGTTGGTCAGTTCTCTTCTGGGCATCAAAGCCAGAACTCAACCCTCAAATGGGACCATCAGAGCATGCAGTAACTCAGGATCCAGAGCCCTTTTTATGGTACTCTTTGCTGGAAAAGCAAAAGTGAGTCGCTTCAGGAAGCTTACAAGTCTCATGAAGACCAAGAACATCATGTCTGGGCAGAGCGTGGTGAAGAACATGAAATCCGGCCTCCGGCTTACATAGGTAGGTTTAAAGGAAAGAATAAATGGCTGTCAAAATACTGTTGGCCCTGTATACAAAGTTCACATGGGGTGGAGAGTCCTAAAATTAAAAACAGGTCGGGCATGGTGGCTCATGCCCATAATCCTAGCACTTAGGGAGGCCTAGGTGAGTAGATCATCTGAGCTCATGAGTAAACATATTAGCCTGAGCTACAACAAGACCCCACTTCTAAAAAACAGCTCGACATTATGGTGGGCACCTGTAGTCCCAGCTACTTGGGAGGCTGAGGCAAGATAATTGCTTGAGCCCAAGACTTAGAGGTTGCTGTGAGCTATGACACCAGGGCACTCTACTGGGGGTGACGGTAAAACTCTGTCTCAAAAAAAAAAAAAAAAAAAAATTAAAAACAAACTGGTGACTAAACAGGTATATAATACAAATTTCAGATCAGTTTAAGACTTGGAAATTGTGGCCTCCAAATTAGCCAAGAAAAGGCAGGCATACCTGGGAAGGGCAGGTCCTTGCCACACTGTGCCCAATGCTATTGTCTTGGGGTATTTATGAGGCCTTGAAGCTAAACAGTCTTAAGACCAAGGACACCAGCTACTTGAGCAGATTTTACATTAGTGGGTTGAATAAAAAAAAATTCCTCAAAATTCCTTGAGAAACTTAAAGATATCCTGCCTGTCTGTTCAGATCAATGGACAATATATGTAACACACATGTAAGTGTGGACTTTTCTGGAAGGACCTCTCTTTGTAGACTCGTGCACTAGTCTGGGTTCTCCAAAGAATCAGAAGTAAAGAGAACCAGTAGGACACACATACTCACACTCACACACTCACATACACAAATGTGCAGAAGTCCCACCATCTGCTGCCTGCAAACTGGGGACAGACGATCCAGTGGTTCTGGTTCTGTCCAAGCCCAAAGGCCTGGGAACCAAAAAAGCCAAAGGCATAAGTTCCCGTCAGTCCAAAGGCTGGAGAACCAGGAAAGCCAATGTGCGAGGCCAGGAGAAGCTCAAGAAGAGACAGCCAGTTTGACCCCCTCTGCCTTCCTGTGCTACCCAGGCCCCTGATGGATTAGATGACGCCCACCCACTTGGTGAGGAGCATCTCCCTTACTTACTTAGTTCAGTCAAATGCTAATATCTCTAGAAACTTCCTCACAGACACACCCAGAAAAAGTGTTTTACCAGCTTTCTGGAAATCCCTTAGCTTAATCAGGTTGACACATAAAATTAACCATCACCCATGTTCTAGGAATACCCCAAATGTGGTCAGTACAAAGAAAACTTAAGAGAACTCACACCACATAAACTCTGAAATGCCCTACAGTCTAATAGCACAGCTGGGGAAGAAGCTCTGATTCGACAATAATCCTAAAAATTACATTATATTGCCAAGAAAGATTTGAGAATTTGAAAGAAACCCCAATAAACTGTTGAAAACAAAAAGCGAATTTCCGTCCACTATGTGAGGGGATCCTCTAAATTATTTTTCTACTCCTGTGTAGAAACAGATCTTAACAGAATCTCCTCTGTAGAGACAATCGATGGTTATACAACCAAAGGAAAGTAGGAAGAGTAGCAGAGAGCTATAATCAATAAAAATAGTATGTCCTTCCCCCAGGTATCTTGTGATATTGTTAACTTTTAAATATTGTGAAGCTTGTAGTGATTTCTCTTCTTGGTCTAAATAAATATTTCAAATTGTAAAAAAAGAATCCCTCTAACCTCCTTGTAAAATTAATAAAAATTTGCCTCCACTGTGGGAAGTATGGATTGGGATTACGTTTCCTCCCATTCTCAGGAAAATCTCCCTGGAGGTGATGGACATCTTTCCCCGAAGATTCCAGCCAGTGCCATGGGGGGACTTGCTGGTGTCCCTAATGTGGCCCCTAGGGAGCAGGAGAGCCACTGTGGCTCCCTCCAAGGGAGATACAGTGATGGTCAGCGGGGCCCTGCCTTTCTGTGTGGCCTGGGAATGGGGCAGAGAAGCAGGAGGCCACCCGTTGGCAAGAGTCACCACATTCTGGGATCTCCCCCAAAGGGGATTCCAGAACTGCCTGGCCTTTACAAAGGCTGGAATCATGGGAGTAATTTCTGGATGAGTCTTGTGTTGCTTTGGCAGGTGATCGTGAAGGTCATCTTGAGGTGTCAACCCAGCCATCACTTGTCTAAGTGCTGCAGTAGAGACATCCTGTGGGGGGGGGGATTCCAGCCCACAATCAGCTGACTAGGTGGCCTCTAATCGATGGGAAGGCCTTGGAGCCGGGGTGAGGATCCCTGGAGAAGAAGCGTGTCGTGGCCTGGGTCACGCCTGAGACTCCGCCAGTCCTCACAGCCTGCCCCACCGATTCCAGACTTGCCCACCAAGACTCCACAGTCACCTAAGCCAACTCTTTAATAGCGACCTCCCACTGGTTTTGTTTCTCTGGTCGAACCCTGACTGATACAGTAATAAAACAAAATAAAACCAAACTGACCTTTTAAACTGTTTCCTGAAAATTTCATCTCATCACTAATCTTACAACAGCCCAGGCCTTTCCCCTGGGAGCTCCCTCCCCTTCTAGGTCTTTGCCACAGCTGGCCCCTGGGCCCTGACAGCCCCCCCTATAGGTTGCCATTGGGCTGCTAAGGAAAGTGCCATCTGCCGGGGCCCTGAGCCCAGCTGAGTCCAGCGGGTCTTTCCTGCACTGTATCTGCTTGACCTGGCCTGCTGTCATCTGTCAGTGTCTGCTCCCTCGATTTCTGTCCAGGCCTCCTCCTTACAGCATCCGTGTCCCTGGGTCCTTATCTGCTCTGTTTTATTTAAATTGTGCATCTCAAAGAAGGGCTCGATAAACCTTGCGGGATAAATGGGGGAGTGAATAAATGCAGGACCCGGATGCTGGGCAGGTGAGCACCAGGGGTCAAGCCCCAGGGCCTGCTTTTGCCTCCCAAGATACGACCTGGCCTCTGGCTTCAGAGGCCTCAGTGGGGATTCTGGATCCTAAGACGTCTTGGAGGGACACATGGCTGCCTGGCTGCAGGCCCTGGGCACCTGCTTTTCTCCCGCTCACATGGTTCCCACAGGAAGTTTCTGGTCTGTGGCTGGATGCCCATGGCTCTGCAGCTGTGAGGTGTGTGTGGACACCCGCTTCATGTGCAGGCAGGAACTGGACACGGCAGGAGAGGCCCTGCCCAGCCTGGGAAGTGCCTCTCCGGAACTGGACGTGGTTCCTGGCTGTGACTCAGGCTGGACACACTCTGAATTCAGAGTCTGCAGAGATTTCAGGGCCAGGAACTCACCCACAGCTGAGACCAGCTAAGGTCAGGGAAACCTGGAAGGTTCCTGAGAGTTCCATCTTCATGTAACACGGAGGCCATACCATCTGAGATAACAGCAGTGCTCCTGCAGAGACTGCCACACCTCACACACGCGACCCCATCTACCCACTCAGGACCTGACATATGGATCCCATTTCCATGGTACAGATGAGAAAACTGAGTCTCATAGGGGTGAAAGGTCTTGTCCCAGGGTGGGCAGAGGGACAAGAGCCTGGGGGTCTTGGTTCTGTGCAGATGGGGACAGGGTGCTGTGAGCTGCAGGGGCCCAGGCGGGGAGGGCCACCCTCTAGGAGGGGGTATGTGTCTCTCACTCAGTGCTCAGGACCTCAGAGTGCTCTGCAATCATCCCTGCCATTGGGGGGCTCAAGGGACTTGTGGCTGAGGGGACAAGGTGGCCTGGATTGGAGAACTGATGCTGTGTCCAATAAGCGAAATCTCGTCCAAGAGCTGGTGATGGATGCTGCTGAGTCCTGGGCACAGAATCCATTATGGCAAAGGAGGCCCTCTTCAGGAGGGGGGGCATGCTGGGGTGTACCACCATGGACAAAGCCAGGTACAAGAGGCCCAGCTCACCCACAGAAGTGTCAGTCTGTCATTGGAGCCCCTGCCAAGCCCCAATCCTACCCAAGTGACAGGCCCGGACCCAGCCAGGCTCGCCCCCATTGCCACCGATCTGGCACCAAATATGTGTTCAATCAAGGAATGGGTTTTGATCATTACCCAGGATGGACCTGTTTAGATTGCTGAGCTGAGGCTGCTGGTGACCCACATTGACCATGGGACTGTCCAAGGCTGAAGCATGACCAGCAACATCACAGTCCCCACCTGCGTTCTCATCTGGTCAGGGGATAAGTTTAAAGGGTCAGTGGTCCCCCATTGAGCCTCACATGTCCAGCATGTTCCATCTGCCCAGCTCCCTGGGCTGCGCATCCCTGCAGGGGGGGCCATGAGCTCCTCTCCCACCTGTGCTGGCTGAGACGCCAGCCCAGTCCCAGGGGCAACATGCACCTCCAAAAACACTCACTGAAGAAAGGAAGAAATTAGTTCAACGGGTCCTCAGCTGTGGGTTACCTCAGGCAAGGGGAGCAGGGACAGGACCAGGAGGGGTCCTGCCTCCTGTTGCCCAGAGGAGCTGTCTCTGCTTCTAGGGGGAAGGCCTGGGAGTACACTGTGGGCCCAGTCCTCTGTGCCTCCTTCCCCTCCTTTCACGGAAGTTGTGGTGTTATAACTCCTCTCCGTGTTTCCCTCCCATGTTTACTGACCACCTACTATGTGCCAGACCTTGTGCTGGGCACTGGAGTGTGTCCTGGAATTCAGTGTCTCCAGCTTCTCCAGGCAGAGCTATTCCCGGTGTTAGGGGTACCCGTGAGCCTGGCTAGGAGCCATCAGAGAGTGGGGCCAGGGTGGTGGCCAGGACACCTGTGCAGCCTAAGGAGGACGACCCATGGTGTGTTCTTGGGTCAGAAATTGGCTGAGTGTGGGGAGAAGGCAGTGAGCAGAGGGAGAGAGTTCAGGAATTTGCATGTGGGTTTGCATGAAGGCCACTGACTTCACGCCAAGCGCAGTGGGCAACACTGAGGGTTGTGATGAGAAATTGATAAAGCAGCAGGCAGGTTCCTCACCCAGCTGTCCACAGGAAGACACCGAGCCACCTCTTCCCACAGGACCGTCTGGGGAACCTCCTGGGGGAGAGAATGCTGTCATCACAGTCCCCTTTGGGGGTGGCTCCTGGAGGGGACCACCCAGCATGACCTCCCGTTGACCCAGCGTCTGCCCATGTCCGTGGGTTCTCTGAATGGCCAAGAGATGAACTCATCGACCACCTCCCGCAGGGCCACTGTCTGAGCGTGTCTGCTGCTTAATCAAGGGACAAGGACGCTGTGTTCCGGGGCTGGGCTCACCAACATCCTTGATGAGTAACTGGGACAGTCAAGGGACCGGGAAGTGGCAACAATGCCACTATTGTGCTTTCGCTCCGGGACCGGAGCACCAGGTCTGCGTGGCGGGCTGGGCTGGCAGCCGCAGCTGCCGGCAAAACCTCCAGCTCCATCAGTCACCCCAGCAGGAGGGCTGGGGGGGAAGGTCCAGCTGCCCCCGGACGCCACCTCCGCAGACCCACCAGAGACTGACAAAGCAAACGTCTCTTCTGCCGGCAGACGGCAAAGACTCCTTTCTGCGGAAGGACCAGGCACATGTGCGTACTGGAGGGTGTTCATTCATTCATTCATTCATTCACTCCTATTCATTCAGTATCCATCCAGCTCCCTGGAGAATTTAACCCAAAAAGTGAAAATGAGCAGGTAATGCTTAACAGACATGCATTTTTTCCATGTCAGACAGAGGGTTTGCAGCCTCCTTTATCACATTCGCTCATCACAACGGCCCTTGGGTTGTGTTTAATCTCAGCTGAGGGGTGCTGGGTGGCTGGGTCTGGAGCCCTCCCTCCCCCTCTGAAGAGGGTGGCCCTGGGGCGATTCCTTCACTTCCGTGACACAAAGCACAGGGGAGGTTTTGAACACCTCTTAGAATTTTGGTTTTCACTGACCTGGAGATGAGTGGATAGCTATGGACACTCCGCATAATGTAATTAATAAATTTGATCCTATAGGTGGGTGAAGATGGTACCATTTAAGTGGATGATACTACCTAGATTTTCATCAATAGTGAAAGGATAAACAAACTACAGTATTTTTTTTTTTTGTATGTGTATGTGCACTAGAACACTGTATAGCAACACATGAAGGTTAACCACGTACAACAAAATGAACGTGTCTTGCAGACAGGAGGAGTGAGAGCAGCTAGATACTAGAGTTTGCATTTTAGGGCTCTGCCTATGTAAAGTTCAAAACCAGGCAACATGAATGTATGGTGTTAGAATTCATGGGGATGGTTATCCCTGGATGGTGTGTACGAGATTTCTGGAAGGGGCACAAATGGGGTTTCCGAATTGATGGCAACGTTCTGTTTCTGTATCTAAGCCCTTGTTCTGTACCTATGTTTACTATGTAAGAATTCATGGAGCTGACATTTATGATTGGAATATGTTTTAGTAAGTCTGTTAACCTTCAATAAGTATACTAAAAACCTAAGATTTATAAATAAAATAAAACGCAATAAACCAAACTAAAAATATCCTGTCCTAAAGAACTCTTAGGCCAAGGAGAAAAATCATAACAGACCTGGAAAATACTATTCTTCCAAGAATTTGTCCCAGGTAATCAACCATGGACAGGTGCAAATACTAATCAGAAATTTTTTGTTGCTGAATGATTCAGAATAGTAAAGAACTGAGTATTACTCAAGGATCTAGCAGAGGAGATCGGGTGAGCGTCACATGACACAGCCAGGCAATGGAATATTACACGGTTATTAAGATTATATTGTAGAGAAAAATGTCCGATGATGTGGGAAGGTTCATAATGTGCTATTAAATTCTTGTGATAGTTTTTTCCTAAAAGCACATTTGTGTCTCTTTTCTTTGTCCAAGGAAAAATAACTACATCAAAATATGCCAATAAATTAGCGTCATTATCTCTAGATAATGGAATTGTAGATCATGACTTTTTATTCTTTTCACCTTTTCCAAATGCTCACCTGTGAACATGTGATCCTATCGTAGTCCCCAGAGAGCTCACCAAACACAAGGTGGCCGTATTATTATTCTGGCATCTAGCATGTACCTAGTGGAGACGAAATTTCTAGTAGATATTTCTCAAATGAATGAGTGGTAAAATCTGAGTGCTCTGAGGAAGACAGGATTGCCATGTTTGTGGAGAACACAGGGAGAAGGCGAAGCAGTGAAATAAATGTTGGTGGAACGAGGGAAGAATGGGCAGGATTTAGGCAGGTGGAGTCGGTGGAAAATTACTTTCCAGGTTTAAGCAATAGATTAAATGAATGGGATTCCGAGACTGAAAGGCTCTGCTTTCCCCTCTCAATCTTTGGAGGCTCCTTGTATGTTATTAAAACAACGATGAAACACCAAACAGGGGTGCAAAATGGCGGCCTATTTCATGAGTTCACATTGAATCAACAATAACTGATACACAGAAACTGAGACTGGCCTGCTGAAAAGGCTCCAGAGAGTCGATGGTTAAATATTTAGGAAACACTGAGTTAGTTCTTTAACTATCTGTGGCCAGCAATCAGCCATAGTGAAAGTATTTACACCATGGAAATTGGCAAACACTACAAACCAAAGGCACTTTCTTCTCTTTTATGCTAGAGAGTTGCTTTATCAGCACATCCCTGGATATAATTTTTGCCATTCACAATATAATTGTAGCATTGAACAAAACCCTACTAATTCATAGCATGTATGGGGGGCAGGGACTGGAGGTGCACACATGCTTCTCTTCCAGCCTGCCAAAGTAGCTCTGTGACTGGAAGAGCTCCAAGGGGAGATACTTTCCAGTGTGCCCTGGGGCTCCGTGGGCACCGCAGGCTGGGGCCAGATGGTCATTTCCCACATTGTACCTCCTACCAATGGCCAATTCCCTGACTCACCACCCTCGTATCCAAAGCCTCTGGCATTTCTTCCTTCATCAGTCCTGTCAACCACTCAGTTTGGGAAATTAATCTGTTGTAGTCGGGATTGTTGGTGGAGTGGGACAGGGGCAGAAAAGAGCCTTCCATGGCCACAACACAAGCCCAAGCCCCTCGACTTATCTGGTTCCCCTGATCCTTCAGGCCAAAGCTGCCTCTCCGTGCTGGGGGCGTGGAGGGGGGTGAAGGTGACAAATTAGCACTTGGGAAAGGCAAACTGTGGGACACCTTATCTGTCACTCTTTAAGCAGCAACTTTTTAAAAAAAAGTTGCATCAAAAGAAGTGAAGCCAGCTATGCAATTGTCCACACTGGGAGGGAACTTTCTAGGAGAGGGGAGCTGCTGGCCTGCCCCTCGGTTCACCTCTCCTTCCAGCCACTTCCAGCTGCCCTGCTGCCCCTGGGCCCGAACCGTAGGGCTGAGCAGCCCCCTCTGCCTTGCGCACCTCACTCACCAGTAAAGTCACGGGCAGGTTTTCTCCCCACCAGGGCCCTGTCTGCTTTGCCGCATGCTCATCCCTGGCCTAGAATATTCTTCTTCCACCTCTTTTCCTCCTTCCCCACCTCTGCTCTCAGCTGAGAATTCACATTCTTCCTTCAGGGAAGTGGCACAGAAGGACATCCCTCCCCAACAGAGCCATTTCCATAGCGCATAAACATGCACTGAGCACTTGCTGTGTGCCAGCCTCACTTGTTCCTGAGGTCCCTGCCCCAGGGAGCCTTACCTGACTGCCAGCACCTTCTGTGCCTCTCCCCCGGGCTCACACGGCAGCCCCCGTGCACCCAGCAGGTGCGTGGTACTTCTGAGGGCCTACTTTGCGCTTTTCCCATTATTCACTGAACATTTGCTCACTGACAGCCACTGTGAGCAGTCTCTGTTTCTGCTGAAAGTCACGGATTTGCCCCAACGGGGGGTCTGAGATGTCTCCCTTCCCTCCACTTTCCTCCTTTCAGCTCAGCTCAGTTTTCCCAGAAAATACCATTTTTCCAACTCAATTAAAGGATGCCATTTTCACCTTTGATCAAGGCTAAAAAAATCGAGATGTCTGCTGGCAGCGATCAATATTGTAATAAAATTACACCTAATTTACTCAGTACTTCAGGTGCAACAGAGTTCATTTATCTGAATGGAGCTTTTTAAAGTTTCAAAGTGAGGAGGTCGTATTTTGCTCATGAAATTTTTATGCCCAGCCTTCACTGAAGCAGCTGTTAACTGCAGAGACCTCCGAGCTCTGGCCCACTTAGGAAATAGATGCCACAGAACGCGAGTTTCTCAGATGTTCCCAAATTTTCCAGTCATGAAACCAGATCGGGTGGCAGGCAAGGTGGCCAAAAATGCATGATAGTTTATCTGGATGGCGTTGGGATGGAAATTACATGTATTTCCATGGTAACCATTATGATTGTTTCAAAAAGTAGAAAAAGAGTGTTTACAGGAAGAAGTGGAACAGGGAGACAGCAGTTCCCCAGTGAAGCAAACACCAAACTCAGAATGGCAAAGACCAACCCTGTTCGTGTCCCCAGCACCAAGTGCGGAACTTGGCACATAGCAGGGACACAATGAAGATTTCTGGCTATGTGAAAATATTTCAGGGACGCTGGGGCTTCAGGGAGTCCAGCTGCCTACACAGGGACAGGACAGAGGACCTGGGAACACACCCAGGGCAATGCCCCAAACCCTGGTCCTCAGCTCACACACCAGCCAGACGGAGAGGGAGGGGCAGCCTTCCCAGGGTGGCATGTGAGCAGCCTGGGAGTCTGCATTCTGACCGCAGCACAGGTGCCTGTCTGGTCATGATTTCAGGAAGGAGGAGGGATAGCTGCAGGACGCTGGGCTTCCAGTGAGAGGATTAGGCTGGCCAGCTGGGAGAAGGGTGGGGGACCTGAATAGAGATAGGATTGAATGTATCTGTCAGGCCCTGGCCTCTGATGTGAGGAGATTTGCTGGAAACAGATGAGAGAGACTCAGATGAGGAGAAGGATGGCTTCTGGCCACAGTCTCCAGGAGGCAGATAAGGAAGGGACCCTCAATCCTGCAAGCCCGCCTGGCCTTGATGGTGACCCTGGCCTGCTGGTATTGAGCTGGCCACCTCTCGGGCATTGCTACAGGTCACGTGCACGTGTGCCCTGCTTGTCTCACAGCAGCCTGAGGGCAGTTTGTGCCAGCACCCCCAGGTTGCAGATGAGGAATCTGAGGCACAGAGAGTGGAAGGGTCTTGTTTGAAGTCACCAGGCTGGGCACAGGTGGAGCCAGGCAGCTGGCACCATGGGGGCTGTAGTCTGGGAGACCACTGATGTGTCACTCTCTCCAGGATTGTGGTTCCCATGTGAGCAGAAAATGGTTTTGGACCCACACCATTGCAGGAAGCGCTGGCCCCCACTCCTACCCTGGGCTGGCCATCCAGTGGATCCTTGCTGAGTCCATCTGCTCATTGTTTGGGAAAGTCCTTGTGGATCCTGTTGGGTTCCTTGGCTTGTCCTTCAACAGATGCCACTGGTGGGGAGCCGGTACAGTGTGTGACCCAACAAGGGTGATGCCTGGCCACCAATGCTGCTAAAACTGTTACTAACAAATAGTCACAGGAAAAATGTGGTCAGAGCAGCCCGTGGGACTGGGCCAGGTGGGGCCTGCAGGTCAGGACAGGGTGCAGATGATGTTCTAACTGTGCTGAGAGGTCGCTGCAATTTGAGCAAGGAGCAAAATGATTTGATTTGTACTTTACAAAGATCTCCCCAGCTTACGGTGGTCAGATTTTGTAAATAAAAATACCAGGTGTCCAGTTAAATTTGAGTTTCAAATGATCAACAAATAATTTTTTAGCATAAGCATGCACTAAATACTACATGCTCATACTTACACAGAAAAATATTCATTGTCACATTTAACTGTGTGTCCTGTATTTTGTTCAACCCCAGCCTGGTTGTTGAGTGGAGAAGAGGCCAGAGTAGGCCAAACCACCATGAAGGGGCTGGAGTGTCAGCAGGGAGAGATGGTCCTGGCTCTGATGAGATGGTTCAGCGCGGAGAGAGAGAAAAGCGGACAGACTGGTGCTTTGTGTATGTTATCTCGTTGAATCTTTACAGTAACCCTCTAATATTGGTTCAGGCAGCTGAGAAAACAGGGGCACAGAGAGATTAAGTCATTCTCCCTAATTTGGGGGAGAACCAGGGTTTAAACAAGTTCCCATGCCTCTATTCTGAACCCCTCTAAGACACTTCTCATCTGCAACTGAGTCTCACCAGATCCTGATGTCACAAACTGGCACCCCTCTTCAAAGACCCCTGCTGTGTGGTGGAGGCTCCATGGGGAGATCCAGCACTGAGATGGGGGTCCCTTCACAGAGTGATGAAGGCCTGTGCTAGGGTGGTGGCAGGCTGGATAGAAAGGGCGCACTCCCTATTGGGGAGACTTGGGCAGCAGGTGGGAATCGTCTTCCAGAACTCAGCAGCTTGGGCATGCCCTGTATCTACTCCCCTTTCCTCTGGTCAAAACAGTCCAGCTCCCGTGGGAAACCCCCCCCAATCTTCACTCTGTCCATGTGCTTTGGAACCAGCCACAGCCGAGCTCCAGGATGCCTGTGAGAGCAGGCTGGCATCAGCCCTGTCTACGTCCTGCCGGGTAGGTGGTTTGGGGAAACAATGCTGAGGGGGTAGCAGGTGGGCATGTGTCTCTTCCACATGCAGACAATCACCGCGTCAGCCCCAGGGGGCAGCTGTGCTCCTCTGTGCCCTAAACGTCACCAAGTTAAGTAGGATTTTGTTTAAAATGATCCCTGGAAAAGTATTTTATTTTTTTCCTTCAAACTAGAGAGATGTGACTTCCAGTGCCAAATCCAAGCCTTTGCTTTTGCCAACAAAAAGAATCTTATACATTGTGTGTTGAGTTTTCTGCTCCAAAACTTAGAGTCTTGGGCAGGGCTATAGCTCAGGGGTCACCTGCGCACCCATGTATTTATGAGTCCTGGGCCACTTCCCACAGCACAGGGGTCCTCACTCAGACTCCTGCCGTGCAGTTTGAAGTCAGTAGACAGGCCCACACGCTCTGAGGGAGAACTTACCTCAGCAGTCTCTGTGTTTGCATTCCCTTCGCAACAAACTTTCTGTGAGTGCATAGGCTACCACACTGAACCCCGTAGGCTGGGTGGCCTTAACAACAGATACTTGCTTTCTCACTGTTCAGAGGCTGAAAGTCCAAGATCAAGGTGTTTGTGGGGTTGGCTTCCTCTAAGGCAGTGGTTCTCAACCTTCCTAATGCTGTGACCCTTTGATACAGTTCCTCATGTTGTGGTGACCCCCAACCATAAAATTATTTTCATTATTTGGGGCCACTTTTTGTTCAGCCAACCTTCCATGCCAGACACTGTGTGAGGCCCAGGGAAGCAAAGTACGGAAGAAAAAGGGAGGAGAAAGGGCTTGTGGCTTAAGACAGGCAAGGAAAATGCAGCTCAATAAAGGGTGACGTGATACAGAAAGAACACAAAAGTGACACTCAGTGCCACCTGGGTAACCGCATGCTGGCCTCTGGGTCAGTATGTTCAGTCCTCACAACAAACCTAGGATGTGGGTTGATATTAACTCCCATTTTACAGATGATAAGACCAGAGAACAGACAGAGTACTCCTTTTGTCACAGTACACACCTGCTGAGTGGCATTCCAGTCAGGGATGTCGAGGTTCCAGAGTCTGTCTCTTGCCCACAGCACTGCCCACCCAGAGGTTAGGGGCAGCGGCGAGGCAACCAGCCTGGGAGCACACACTAGGGCATCAAGGAAGGCTTCCTGGAGGAGGTGTGCCTGAGCTGGATGAGGCAGGACACAAGGGGTAAGGCAAAGGGAGTTACACACAGTGATGTTCCATGTTTGTGACTTGCACAAGGGAAGGAGACATAACAAACTGTATTGACAAAATATAACAGGAAATATGCTGGTCAAGGCAGCTTCAAAGTCGCACAGTCACAAAGTTGGGTGGTTTGGTGGCCTTTAGGCACAGGTGTATCTGCGGGCTTATCTGACAACAGCATGGCTTGCTCTTCTCTCAGCATGCCTTGGCTCTCCTTTTTCTAGTTGGCTTCGTGATCAGGCAGGCTGAGTTCCAGACGACAGCAGGGGTGGTCTCCAGCAGCCTTGGGCTTCCATTTGGTTCCAGTTTGAAAGCTCAGGGAAAATGATCACACGCTTCCTTCCTATAGAATCCATGTCATTCCTCTCAAAAGACTTTGATTGGTCCTGTGTAGGTCATGTGACTGATCCCTGCCCTATCATGTCCCAGGGCATGGGCTATTCTGATTGGTCACATTGGGTCACATGCCTAATCCAGCAAAGGAGTACTGGCCAGGTGTGCAAACCCTCCAGGTGAGGAAGGGTATTCTAGATGGGGAAGGAAAAGACAGCAGGGATGCCAAACAAAGGGGCTTCCTCCATCCCAGGGCCTGACGTGGAAGAAAAGGCTTCAGGAAATGCTGCTCTGCCTTCCTGCATCTTGAAGGTGCTGAGTACTGGCCAGGCTCACTCCTCCTGCCCCTTCCGGCCTCAGCAGCCTGGGGTGTCCACATGGGCACAGACGGGTCTAAAGTTCATACATGATTAAAAACAAAAAAACTCAAAGCCCTGATGACTCCAGAAAATCACTAGAACTGTTGGGAAAAGAAAAAGACAGGGTGATGAGACCATCGAAAATGAAATGGAGTTAATTGACTGTGGAACTGAGCACCATGAAATTAAAAATAATTTAACAGGAATCTTGTGTGCTACTGCCAGGCTTTCTACTTAGCATGAGGGCAGTATTTGATAGGCAGGACCTCCGCTGAGCAGAGAACGTGGCTCAGCCAGGTCCTGGGAGTCCTAGGAGGGGTCTGGAGCAGTGAGCCAATTGGCCCCAACTCCATGGAGAGAGCCCAGCCATCCTCCCAGGATTCTGCTGGGGTGAGTGGGGTGGGTCCCAGTAAGCAGCACTTGGGTTAGCTTCTGGCTAACTGTAATAGCATCAGGCTCCTAGCTACCTGAATGACACAAGGGAAATCATGTCCCCTCTAAACTTCAGCTTCCACAATTTTTAAATGCAACAGTTGAAGGAAGACAGTGCTGGCCAGCATGTGACATATACATCATTAGTAGGCAAGATGATTTTAGGCAGAGAAGCAGCAATTTTAAAAAATTTTAATAATTTGTTTATCTTTACAGCCACCTTATATTTTGGTTTTCCATCCACAGTTGTGACACAGGGCTTTGTTCTAAAATAAATTTGCTCGTGCAAAAATTGTGAGTGAATTCAAAGAATAATTCTAAGTAAATTATAGTACCATGGGCAAAAATTTGTGAGGTGCTTCTCCCTTGACTAATGTCTGGGAAATGGCAGCTGGTGCACTGGGATTTGGGACAGGGGAGGGGAGTGGAGGATCAGCACCTCGGTGTCAGGCCAAGCTGACCAGGGTACTTGTTCTACCATCCTCCCTGTTTTCATAGCAGCATCACAAAGTGCCCTGGTGGCCAGATGTCATGCCAGGAGGTGAGCTCCGGGCCTCCTAGGTGTGTGTTTCAAGGCGCCTCTTACAAAATCAGCTGCAGTCCCCAGTGACTTGCTGTTTTGAATGCTGCTCTTTTGAAACTTAATATTTTATGACAATCACCACATGCCATCAGACTGTCTCCTTCAACGTGACAGTCAGTGACTGTGTCCTGGTCTCTCTTAGGAAGGCTCTGTAATATGATTTGCTACTTCCTTTTTGGAAGGCTATTTCCCATTTTTCATTATTAAAAAAAAAAAAAGAAAAAGACCAATCCACCGTGTTGAGCTTCCCTGTAGCTGGTGGCTCTTGGCTCTCCTGCCTGCTGATTTCCCAAGTTTTAAGCAGGATGTGTGACTTACCCTGAGAGACTTGGCGGGACTCTCCTGTTTAAGGTGGGGAGGGAGGACAGCTGCAGCCCTTCTCAGGGGTCCATCTCTGCCCCAGTGAACAGGGAAAGCCTCTTTTTCCCCACCTTGGCTGTCCTGGCTGCAGCCCCAAGCAGCCCACTTCCCATGGCAGGAGGCCATTCAGCTGCTGGCCCTGTCTAGACAGCGAGTGTGCCAGCCACCACCGTGCCTGAGCCGGCTCTGTGTATGTGTGTGTGTGTGTGTACGTGTATGTCTGCATGTTTGTTAATTACCCTGGAATGTCTGCTCCAGCCGCCGCTGTGCAAATATAGGTCATCACAGGGAGGCAGGCGGTCATGTTTAGGGGAGATCAGGCCAGCCGCTGGTGCACACACCGTATCGAGGTCACAGCCGTCTGGGAGCCAGCCTAACGGGGCCCAGGCACGTGAGAAGCAGACAGGCTGGCTTCTTTCTGGGGCTGTTTCTCAGTCCATTTCACAGTGGTGCTCACATCTGCAGCCTGAGGCATGTGGCTTTCCTGTTACAGAGGTAAGTGTCATCTCGTGTGTCAGAAGACCTTTTGCACAGCACCCTTTCATTGAGCCATTCTAAGCAAGTTCCCCTGTGTGGTCGGTAACACTCCATGCTCAGAGCTGCCTTGGGGTGAGGGTTCTCTTATTATCACAATAGCATCACATTCATATATCATTTACATTTTACAGACAAGGAAACTGAGGCTCAGAAAAGTTACCCAGACCTTAATAATCATACAGTTACACATTACTTAAGGACTGATTTCTGAGAAATGTTAGGTGGTATTATCATGTGAACATCACAGAGGGTGCACCCGGCCTGTGGGCTCCCAGGCTACACACCCGTGCAGCAGGTGACTGTGCTGGACATAGCAGGCAACTGTAACCCAATGCTACTGTATCTATGTGCCTAAACATATCTGAACATAGAAGAGGTGGAGTAGAAACATAGTATCATCATCTCATGGGATCACCATTGCATGGATGAGGTCCAAAACGTTGTCACGTGGCACATGATGTTTGTTACTATGTGCTGGCCTCATCTGCTCCCAGCACCTTTAATGTCTTTGTTAGACCTCCAGCCTCCCAGCGATGGTTGGTCCTGTTTTATAGATGAGGGAACTAAGGCATAGTGAGGCTAGTGTGATTCAGACCCAGATAGTCTGAGCTCTCAACCCCAAGCCCTTCACCACCATGTTAAAATCTCTGCAATCGGGTTGGAGTTGGTCATTGGTTTGGATGAACCATTTGGATTACAATTTAAGAAAAAGTGGGGCAAGAAAAGACTATCATGCCTGTTGCAAAGAAGCTTTTGGTGAGAAGGAGTTAAACTTGTGTCTTATAAACAAAGGCAGCTCCAGATCCTCTCAACATGGCTGTTCACAAACCAGGCCAGAGAGATCTTTTATCAACACTCCCCCTCCTGCACCTCCCGTGCCCCACACCCCCATTCCAAGTTAAAAAGAAAACTCGAATCAAACTGACTTTTCCATGGTAGAACAATGGGCTGCAGTGTGGGGGCCTTGTTTGTGCACCTGACAGTCAAAATTGTTCAAACATTTACAAGCTATGGGATTGCGACCAAAAGGTTTTGAAAGACTGAAATAAGAGGGAGGAATCCTCTCACCCCACCCTCTCCTGGAGAGCTGGGGTAGGCGGCCTTTCCCCTGCCAACATTTTATTATAAAAATTTTCAAACATACAGAAGCATTGAAAGAATCAGCACTGCCCAGACACTCCCCGCCGAGGCTGTGCCCTGAGCGGCCGGCTGTGCTTGTCATCACTTCTCTGTCCGCCCGACTTCTGTGCCAGGCCACGTCTCAAGATGACACTTACTGTCTGAGGGTGGCTTTCCCTCCAAAGGGGGGGTATTCCCACCATCGTGGGGGCTTGGCCATGACTCGTGAAGGATATTTTTATGCAGAATACAGTGTTTGAGAAGGAGTGAGCCAAGAAAGGCCACGTGCTGTTCTCTCCCCCTCGCAGGCTCGGCAGCTCTTGTTGCTCTTGAACAAAAGCCAGAGCAGCGCTGGGCCCTCAAACTATCTGCCCCTAACTCCTGTGCGCATCTTGGCCTTTACTGCCACCCCTGGGCTCAGGTATCATTATTTTTCTGCTCGTTTTCCATGGGGAGAAATTGAGGTTCGGTGAGAGGAAATGACATCCCCAGGGCCGCCCGGCTTGAAGTGGCAGGAAACAGACGCAGACCCGCAGTTGCAGCCGCCTTATCCCCAGCACCCTGCAGGTGCTCTGAGAGTGCTTGTTAAATTGAGTTAAGGTCAAAGTTCCCTTTCACAGAATGTGTTGGGGAAATTAAGGCATGTAAGTCAGATGGGTAGAGGGTTAGGAGACTCCCTTCCTCAGCAGACCCTGCACCCTCCTGGCCTGGCTGTCGTGGGGCAGAACGTGTCCTGGCTGGAAGGGCCAGCCCATTGTACCTCCTGCCCCAGGCAGCCTTCCCAGCTGCCCCTGTCCAAAGACACACGTCGGCTTTAAACTCCTGGAGACTGGCAGGCCTGTGCCGATTCCGCTATAAGGGAAGGCCATGTGGAGTTGTGGGAAGACCCCAGACCCCTAGTCGGACAAGCCTAGATCTAAATTTCCCGAACCTCTGGCTAAGATTAACTGTGTGAACTTGGACAAGTTATTTTGTCTTGGCTTCTCTGTGTGTAAAAGGCACTGAGCGCACCTTCTGGAGAAAGCTGACGTGGGGTTTAGGGCTCTAGAGGGAGGGAACTGCAGCCTGCAGAGCCGGTGCTCAGTGAGACACCAAGCTCTGGTTCTGCTGTCTGCCTAGCCTCGGGCTTGTGGCACATGCTTTGCATGTGAAGGGGCTGGTACTGGACTTTTGTCATCCATGACCATGGGGAGAGTTTCTGCCCAGTGTGAATCCACAGCTCTGTAAGACACTGTGTAACCGGTTGGCCTGCTCAGGGTATGAATTAGTTGCGTGATCCCACCAGAGTTTAACAGTGAATTATACATGACTTTGATCTGTTTCTTGTGTATTTATCCCCATTTCTGCCTTCAAACCTTTTTTATACCTTTTTAACAGGGCCAAGAGCACTTAGCAAAGGGCTTCATGTGATTCAATGTTACTCAGCGCAACTTGTGACAACTCAACCTAACCTCTCTCAAACCCCAATTCAAACCAACTAAATTCAACCTGACCTGATCCAACCCAACCCAAACCTAATCCAGCTCAAACCAACTTAACTCTATCCAACACAACCCAACCCAACCCAATCCTACCCAGCCCAAACACAACTCAACCCAACCCAACCTAACCTAACTCAACTTAACCCAACCCAACTCAAACCAACTCAATGGCCATCAATGTTCAGTGAAAAACATGTACGACTTGGGATTAAGTAGACCTAAGGTGAAGTCTCAGCTCCTCCTGGCTACGTGATCTCATCCAAATCACTTCACTTCTATTTTCTCATCTTAAAATGGAGAGAAAAATTCTACATTTGCCAGTGTATAACATCCATTTTCTGTTCATTGTGTGATGCCATGAAGTCTGCTGGAGGCCAGTGGATGAAATGACTTGGCAACTTCCCCCACCTCTGCCAGGGGCAGGTGTGGGGGCCTCAGGGAAACAGGGACACACCACATGCTTCCCAAGAAGACTTGGCCAAGTGTATGGTGGTAGCTAATATGTTCCAGAAAAGCCTCCTGCTAAAACTGATTTATGCACTAGCTAATCCATAGGATGCAAATAAGGCACTCGCACCACATTCCTAGAAATTACTACTCTTGTTCCTGCTGCTGTTACCACCATCAAGTTATGGGAGTAGAAACTACGTGTCCCCATGCTACTGACACATTATCCAGTGCTCTCTACTGCTCTGTAAACACTGGGGTGTCCGCAGTACCCCAGACGCTCACAGGTGGTCAGCTACACCCCAGGGAGCCTGAGCCCACCCAGCGAGTCACTTGATTATGGAGAGTCAGATGTGTTAGTTCCCTAACCCTCTTATGCCAAGTTTTACACTTGCAATCTTAATTTCACAATTCAATAGAATTACTATGTAAACTGAAAAACTATGGGTGTGAAAGAAAGATAATAGTTGTTTCTATGAAAAATAAGTCAAATGCTTTGGTATGACTTGATAAATACAAGTTGCTAAACAAATTTGCTGAATAATGAGGTGTGGGAGAGACTACTGTAAAGATGAAAAAAAAAATGCACGTGAACTTTGTGTCCACCCTGTATATGAACAAGGAAGGATCTTACATTTGGCTATGTTTGAAAATGTCCTTTAATTTTCACTTCACTCTAAAGGATCAGAAACTGTACAGGGCAGAGAATGTAAAAGCAGGTGTGGTTGGTATAAGGCAGTTACCATGGAGCTCCTGTCAGCAACAGTAAAAATGCCTGTTATACACACAGAGGTGGTAAGCGGAGGTACGGCTGGGTCAGTAGGCCGCCGGCCTTTACCATATCAGGTTAGAAGGATTTTACCCAACTGTGACTGCCACACAGGCACCAAGAAAGCTGCACGTGAGAAAGCTGTGTGGGTCCCCATGCTGGGCTTTACGGGGGACATCAGATGCTGGTGTGCGCTGTGTGGCCAGGTTGGGTGCAGTGGGGAGAAACCACCCTTGCCTCTTGCCTTCTGTGTGATCTTGGGTGGAATGTGTCACTTCTCAGTGCTGCGATTCCTTCTTCAGCAAAAGGGGGTGCTGAAACAATGTTCCCACCTCACGGGACATGGAGGTCCAGGGAGGGCAGGGAAACCCCTAAGCCACCTTTCGGCTGAGCAGAGGGACAGCGAGCCACTCCCTGTGGTGTGCTTATGGTCCCCACCCACCCAGTGTGGGGCTAGCTTCGGGGAGTTAGGCCAGACAATGGACGAGCCTCGGTCAAGAGACCTATGAAACTGGAACGGTGTCTATGAAGCACGCAGTCCCTAAAGCCCAGGAAAAGCACCAGACACGTCTGTGTCAGGGGAAGCCTGGATAGCAGAGCTGGTAAGAGGAGCAGAGAAGCCCCAGGGACAGCGCAGCTGTGGCGCTGCCTCCCGGCGTTGCCTCGTGGGTTAATTAACGATGGCAGACTCATTAGCCATTGTCTGACCTCTAATGGGCAGGCACTCTGGGTGGGCAGCGTGGCCCGGGATCATTAACGGTGACACCCAGGGACTTATTGGAGAGACAACCATTTTCCTCCAGACCCAGTTTCAAATAGACAAAGCTCTTGGCCTCTAGGTCTGCATTGTTCTCGGCATATAAACAAGGAAGGAAGGTCCGTGGCCCTCGGAGGGGCCCCTGTGGGAAGCCTGAGACAAAAGTCTGCCCCAGCCAGGAGGGGAAGGCTCCATTGCCGGCAGGGGCTGGAGGACAGATCCAGCATATGCTGAGCGTCAGGGATCCTGCGAGAGAGACTGCTGGCCCTTCCTTCAATCCCCCCAATTTATGAAATAAAAATAGCCCACCCAGCTGAGCGCTCTCTGCACTAGACCCCGTGCTGTTCAATTTTGTCCTTAGTGGGGCTGTGAGGGGTCTTGTTAGACTTCCATTGAACTGCTGAGCAAACTGGGGCTCAGAGAGGTTTGGAGACGTACCCCAGATCAGTTAGAGTCTGGAGCTGAACTGTTCTGTCTGACTTCACAGTTGGCACTTGATTTTACTTTTTTTCCCTTTTATTTTTTAAATTTCAGGTTAATGTAAGGGTGCAAACGACTAGGTTACAATGTTTGCATTTGTTAGGTAGAGTCCCTCTTGCAGTTATGTCCCACGCCCCACAGGTAGACCCTCTACCCTTACATGGTATTTGTTAAGCGGGAGCACGCCAATCCCCTCCCACCTCCCCTCTCCCCTCTCCCTTCTTCCCTTTCCCCCTAAACTGAATTGAATTGAGTTTTCCTCTTGTACAGGCTTACATCAGATCATCTACTGGCTTCGTGTTAGTATTGAGAACATTGGATAATTGCTTTTCCACTTTTGTGATACTTTACAAAGAAGAATGCACTTCACCTCCATCCAGGTTAATACAAAAGATCTGTCTTTTTACAGCTGAATAGTATTCCATGATATACATATACCACAGTTTATTAATCCATTCCTGGGTTGATTAGCATTTAGATTGTTTCCACAACTGACAATTGTAAATTGATTTGCAGTAAACAATCTAGTGCAAATGGCCTTATGATAAAATAATTTTTTTCTCTTCTGGGCAGATGCCTAGTAATGGATTGTGGGATCAAAGGGGAGATCTAATTTGATTTCTTTGAGGATTCTCCACACTTCTTTTCAAAGAGGCTGTATAGGTGTGCAGTCCTACCAACAGTGTAAAAATGTTCTTTCTCTCCACTTCTGCGCCAATGGCTGACCCTTTCACAGTGAAGCTTTGCTGTCTTCAGCATAATATAATAACACTGATCAACAGCCGTTTTCTGGTCATGATTTTAGCACCCAGGTACTGAGAGTGCATCAGAACCTGATGAAGGTAATAAAATAATCATCCCCACCCTATAGTGGGCATAGGTGGGGCACAAAGAGGTTAGGAAAGTCGTGTCACCCGATGTTCCTTAATAGTTGCTTCCACCAAAGGCTGGGGTGGTCTCTAGCCTTTTTGGTGGGACCTCTCTAAGCAGTGGGAGGCAGTGGGGTCCCCTGGGGAAGGTTATTGGGTCACATGTGAGACATACCTGGACTGCAGCCACATACTAGCCCAGTGACTCACTCTGTCTGCCTGAACCTCATTCTTCCAATCTGCAAAATGGGAAGAAAGGGCCTGGGGCCCACCCACACATAGCTGCATTCTTCAATAAGCCACTCTTGTTTTCTTATTGACTAAAGGAGGTTTCTTTTCACTTGTACCTTGGGAGCTGGATTTCATAATTTGGAAATTTTAATTTGAGTGTTTAGAATATAGATCACTTGAGTTCATTTGCCCATTCTGCTCAGACATTGCCTGACACTGGGGCCCCTTCTTCTATCCACCACCCATAGCTTCTGTCTCCATCCTGTCCCTCCCTGTAGGGTTGCCAGATGAATACAGGCTGCCTGACCTGTATTTGAATTTGAAATTTAAATTTCAAATAAAAATAAGTAAGTTTTTAGTATCAGTCTGTCCCATGAAATATTTGAGGGCTAAAAAACTATTCATCTTGTATCTGAAATTAGGTTTTCACTGAGTATCCTATATTTTTATTTGGTCCATGTGGACCTGGGAGAAGAGGCAGTCC
Organism: Loris lydekkerianus; assembly: GCA_963574355.1. Lineage (NCBI taxonomy): Eukaryota > Metazoa > Chordata > Mammalia > Primates > Lorisidae > Loris > Loris lydekkerianus. The sequence continues at coordinate 143,134 of CAUYPK010157205.1, forward strand.
CCAGGGGCTGCAGGCTAGGGCTGGGGCCAGGGCTGGCCATGTTAGTAACTGTGATTATGGTTTGTTGCTGGCAACTTCTCTGGGCCAGGCTCTCCGCGGGGTCCTTGATGTCCAGATTATCTCACCCATTCTGCAAATGTAGAAAGAGAGGAATCTGGGAGGAGAAGAGACTTGTCATTGAAGCCCAAGCCCTTTACAGCTCTCTGCCTGATGCGTTAGTTGTGAGACATAGGGGTACCACTTTCTGCCTGCTGCATTTTGCCCCTGCACCAGGAGCTGGACCACCTCCTCCCACCTGGCTCTGATTTCAATAGATCTCAATATATTCAATCCGCTGCCCATGCCAGCACATAAACTTCAGTTCCCCCTACCCAGCTTGGTTCCTGGGGAGACCCTGAATGCTCCCTAGCTGGTATATGCCTGGCCTTCGCTCATGAAATGAGAGACGCCACCCTGACAGCCCCTTCCTGTGAGACCAGGGGAGCCTCTCTGCTCTTGACCACTTCCCCTTCCTGGATCACCGCGTGGTGGTGTTTCCAGCAGACCAAGCAGCTTAACAGCTGTCATATGGTGCCTGTCAGGCAGAATAGTCCCATCATGGTTCGCAGCCATGATTGTTGTGATGCTCCTAGCACACAGGTGGCTCTGACAACTGCTTCCCTCAAGAACAAATGTCAGGCTTAGCCTGACCCCAGAGCTTGGCCTCTATTTTATTTCTTTGTTTTACATGGTTGGGCTGATGGGGGTGGGTGAGTTTGCCAGTTGCTAACATCTGGTCACACTCCCAAACCAGGCTACATGAAGTAGAAATTTCAGACTCGAGTTGGATGATAGTCTATGACTTTGCCCTGACTCTTGAAGACCAGTTCCAGCTGGAAGAGATACGTCTTTATAAAGCTAAAGCCAAAGGTGAGATAAAGCAGATGAAACCATCTTACAGGTGTAGGGATGAGTGTCTCTGGTTCCTGGCCACCCTTGTCTGTTCACTTAATAAATATTCACTGAGTGCCTATTCTGGGCCCAACGTGTGAGTATGGGGGATATAATGAGGTGACTAAGACATGTTCACTTTTCCCCCTTCCTTGTCTAGAGGGGGTCAGAATGCAAAAACTCAGCCAGGACCAACACCATAAGGGTTGCTATTCAAAGACCTGAGGACCTGCCCGAGGAATCCCAGGCTGGCTCCCTTCCTGCCCTCCTTGGCTTTAGGCAATGAGCCGGGACTGATCTGCACCCATGGCAGCCACGTTTCCCTTCTTCACCTGTTTTATTTCCCAGACACTGCTGCATCCAGGGTGGGCCCCAGCACCATAAATGAGACTGAAGTGGAAATAGACTATTGGGGAGTTTTTGAAGATTATTTTGCTTTCACGAAAAAGAGGCTGTATTCATTGGCCTCCATGCTCTGTTTTTTGTCTTGAAAATGTTGACACAATGCCCCAAGTCATAGAAGTCATCTTGAGACCATAAAACCATCTTGAGGTCACCAGCACAAGGACAAAGAGGCCAAAGTGCTTGGAGCACCAGAGGGGGGACAGGGAGAAGCTCTGCCCTGCAGGTGTCTCCCAGCCATGCCACTCACCTCCTCACTCCTCCACACGTGAGAACAATAAACTTCTCTTTCTTTATGCCACTGTGAGTTGGGATTTCTGGTACTTGCAGCCCAATGCATTCCAATCTAATATAAAACTTAGTGAACTTTACCTGGAAGGTTCTGGAAAATCTATGCAGAAGTGGTACTCAAAGATTCATAATCAGTCAAGGGACATGTAACCTGAACTTTGGTCACTCACTTGTGTTCGTAAGTCCTGGCAGACAGATGGCCTTGCCTGCTAGGGATATAAGGACCCTCCAGGAATCAGGGGAGTACAGTCAAACTTCTCCCATCCCCTCAGTTTTCCTGAGACTCCCGGCAACCCAAGTCCATTCTGTTCTTTCAGCAAGTGAGGCTGTGGAGGTCCAGCACATGGAGCCCAGACCACCTTGGTGTGGTATCTTCTTGAGATGCAGCTGTAGGTCTGGCTGGGCCTGATGGTCTGTACTTCTAACCAGCTCCAAATGGTTCCCACCCTGCTGGCCTGAGGACCACATCTGAGTAGCAAGGATGTGGAAGGTGGACAGCTGCCTCTAAGAATGTCCCACTGGTGGTCAGTACCGCTCTCCCACCCCTAAAATGAAAGTCAAGTCACAGATCCTGTGCTTCGACTCATCCAACTAAAATGCCCATGCCCTGATGTCTTTAAATAACACCCTTCTGGAGTCTAATGGGACTTCTCAATTGTGGATTCAAAATCGGTATCCTGGGTTTTGCAAAGACTCAGAGTGACCAACTGTTTTGGTTCACCTGGGAGGAGAGGGCTTTGGGGAGTTGTGGCTTTCTGTGCTAAAACTGTGAAAGCTCCTGGCAAACTGGGAAGAGGTGAACACCCTTCATAGATTGAAGGCTGGATATGTGGAGGGAAGAGCTGGTGATTACCCTCGATAGGCTGAGGACTGGGTACCTTGAGGGGAGGCCACATAGCTCCACAAAGGCCTCGGAACCAAACAGAGTCAATGCCCAGTGGTTATCTACTAGGGAGTAGGGCACAGTGGGCTAATATAGAAATCCACACCAGTAAAACCCAGTTGTCCACTCTTGGGAATTTCCTCTAGTTGCCTCAGACCTGCGTCTGGAGGCTTGGATAGCTAGGGGGCCAAAATTGAGCTCCCCCCATGGTGGGCTCCCTGCCACTGTGCTGCGCTGGAGAAGGCAGTGCTGTTGCAGCTCCTGGTGAAGCGGTGAAGACCCAGGCTGGGACAGAATGAGGCCACGGGTCCTGGGCACCTACTGGGTACGCTTGGACCTCCCCCGCCTTCCACCAGCCCTGAGCGAACGGTTAAAGGCTCACTCAGCTCCTTAACGAAAAAAATGTGTGCTGCTCCCAGCTGAATGCCCTTAATTTGCCTCATTTGTGCCTAAAGCACAGGGAGTGTGGGCAAACCGATGTAAAGCAAGAAGGCTATTACCATAATGCCAGGGCCTTCGGCAACGTCTCTTCTGAAAGCCTGTCCTCTCCCTAACTAGACAGGCTGGCACCGAGTTCCCTGCTAACTTGGGGATTCAGAGTGGAGGCCAGGCTCGGCCTGTGGACTGCTTTTAGTTTTTGGCCCTTCCAGCTTTTGGTCTTTTGTGTTTTTGAGAAGTTACTGACATTTAAAAATTGGAAGATTTTAAATAAAAATTCCCATTTCTAACCTCTCTTGAAAAATTTAGCAGCACTTCAATCCACATTTTGACACAGGCAGTCAGCGGGGGCTGAGGACAGGCTACCCCGGGGGTGCAGCGGGGAAGGGTGGGAGGAGGCGCCCCAGGCTGCAGGGGCTTCTCTGAAACATTCCCGGTGGTGTTTTATTGAGTGAGAAGTACAAGGCTGTCATTAGTGTTGTTATTAGCACATGTCATCAGTATCGGAGTCACTTTCACAAGAAATTTCTGAGTCACTGCACCTCCCCAAAGGAGGACTTTCCACACACACAGGACCGAAGTGGGGAAAGCCGTGTTCTAGATCATGATGTAGAACTTCAGAATTAAGGTTTTGCTTCTTTTTGTGATTGTGAAAAAGCATGCATTTGTCATGAAAATGGACTTGGACTTTTCACAGCAGTATCTGGAAGAACACAGTGAGTGTCCGCTGAGCGAGAGACAGTCTCAGATGTCCTCTGGGGCATCCTGAGAAACTGCCCAGGCACTGTCCCCACTAGCAGCTCTGACACCTCTCCTGATTCTGAGTCTGAACAGAACATGTTTGTCTGGGCACCTGCATTCTGAAGACAGTTTTTAGAAGACAACACTGAACCAACTAAAGGATTAAGCTCATGTCATTACATGATCTAGCATTTTCTATCACAGAAGCAGATGTAATGGCATGAAAAAAGTGTCACTGTAGATACCTGGAAATTAGCAGGTTACAAAACAGTGCATAGTGTATATTCCCTTTACGAGTAAGTGTATATTTAAGTGTGTATATGAAGAAAAAGACAAAAAGCTACAGATTGAAATTTACTAAGCAGTTTTTAATTGGTGGATAATTGGATTATCTTTTCTCTTTTTTTTCATTTTTTAAAGGAGCTTTCCAGTCAATTCTATTTTCCAGGTTGAGGTTCCTTCAAGCTGCTCAGTTGGAATTAGCAAATGCTCACCAAACCCAGGCTGAGCCCTGAGTGAGTGGGTGACGGAGGTGGTCAATGGCTAGTGGGAAGGGTGTGCTGGTTGTATGTATGTATGAGGCTGTATGTAACTTGGTGACACTTTAATAAAGGCACTTCTCTCTCCCTCCCCACATTGTAACATGAAGCTCAGAGACAATCCATACAGTGGCTCCATGTGCTCCAGGAGCCCAGTCACTTTCTTTCTTTGCACTTGCTCACCCTTTCAGTGTGTGTTTCATCCTCATGAGAGCAAGATGGCTGCTTTGCCTCCAGACATTACACCCACAGTCCAGGAAGGAAGAAGGAAAGGTAGGAAAGAGGGCAAATGCAAACAGTCTGTTCTTTCTGCATTAAGGGGGTAAACTCTGCCAGAGGATTGCCTCTGACTTCTCACTGTCCAGAACGGGGTCACATGGCCCTTTTTGCCCCAAGGAGGCCTAAAAGGTAAATGCACATTACTTCCTGAATGAAATAGAGGTTCTGTTAGGGAAGAAGAGAATGGGAGTGGATAACGGCTAAGGGTTTTGCAGCATTCAGCACAAATAATAACGGTGGTCATGTTAGCATTTTCTGAGAGTTTTGTGCACACAGAGGACTGAGCATTATACATTTTGTCTCAGTCATATGGGGACCGTTATTATTTCAGATCTCAGAAAAAGAAGGGAAGGCTCAGAGAGGTGGATCTGCACAAACTGTCAGGGGAAGCCAGGGTCTTATATCCTCCCGTTCCAGAGCAAGCAAACGAATCACCAGGATTTGTCGTGGACACAGGCATTCGGATGCGAGCAGAAACAAGCCAGGAACTGATGTCTCTTCCTGAACCCAGACTTGGGGGCGATGGGTGGCCTCGTGGGTCCCTGAAGACCAGCACTTCTCCAAGTGTGCTGTGCAGTGAATTCCTGAGGATCTTGTTTACGTGGAGATTGTGATTCCCGGGTGGGCCTGAGCGTCTGCATTTCTAATGAGCTCCCAGGCCACGTCCACGCTTGTTGCCTGAGGACCATACTTTGAATGGCAAAGCCTTAAACCATTTCCCAGACATGCCCTACCTCCTGGAGCTGGTGACGGGCCTTGAGATCATTCTGTGCACTCAAGGCATGTCCACAAATACAGGGAAGGCTCCGGGGAGACTAGCCACAAGCACGGAGGCCATCAGGAAACCTCTGCCACATGATACAGCGGAGGAGAGCCTGGCTCCTGCTGCTCCCCTCCAGGAGCTGCTTGCTGCATGGCTACATCTGGGAGCTGGAAGGACCACGTGACGTACTGCCGGCCCAGAAGATTCATTGAGGATTTGATGTTCTTAGGAAATTGGCCCCATCCTCTGAGGGTCAAGATCGGTTGCAGTTTTATTTTTTCTGGAGCTAAGATGATGATGATGACGTTGATGGAGATGATGATGGTGAGGAAGATGATGATAACAGGCAGGAAGTGGAGCTGGAAGAACAGGCTGAGAAGCCACAGGAGGGACTAGGGGGGGAGGGAGGTCACAGAGCTGACAGAGCACTTGCGACAAACCTGTCTCCCTGAGCCCTGAGAATCCCCTTGTGATTGTTGTGCTACATTCCTTCCTAATTTACAGATGAGGAAACTAAGTCCGAAAGACTCTAAGGAGCCTGGCAAGCCCACACATGATCTCAAAGCCGGCTGTGGCTCTGGAGTGGAGTGTGAAATCCCCGTGCCAGGCCTGCACAAGGCCCGTGGTGTCCCTCTGCGGGTTCAGACAGAGCCTTAGAACTCCTCCTTCCATGCACCCTTCCCTCCCTATTTACAGCCACTCCAGAGCCAGGCTAAGGTAAATAAAAAGAAGGAAAGGTCTGTGGAAACATCCTGTGGAAAAGAACACTTTGGAGGCGGGAGAAAAAAAGCCAGTCTTCCCCTCTGGCCCCACCTCGACTCGGTACAGCCAGTTCTGCTTTAAGGCTTGTTTTGAGAATACAGATGTGTTCCAACATGATTGACACATTGGCAGATGGTTTGAATATCCTGTGAATTTTGTGTTTGTGGTTATGCGACTTCGTTCAGGAAACGCTAGGTGAATGTGCAGAGTCATACCATGCCCTGTGGTAGGCACTAACGGGAGCACACGCCCCCTCCAGCCCCCTCAACATCTACTCAGCTCGGCGCAGGGCCAACAACCGCACCTGTCCACACCTGGCCACACTGGGGTTACCTCTTCCCTCCACGTCACACTCACTCGAGCTGACCCCTCACGTATTCTGCTCACAGACAGCTTCAGATCTTCCCCAGGGGAAAATGTCGTGTTTACTGTGGTATTCAGGTATTTCCTGCCCATCTAACGTGTGTGACACTGAGCCATCATTTTCCTGCGTTATAGTAATGTTCAGTGCTGGGTCCCTAAAACCATGTTTACCATAGGCCCTGCACTTTTTATTGGGAGAGTTTTACACAGTACGGTGATTTGCAGGAACCACATGTCACCCTATGGCAGAAGCAACACATGTGACCTGGGCTGGGCAGCTGGCCATCGGGAGCCTCAGTGTCCCCCTTTGTAAAGTGGGTCTGTTAATACCCACAAAAGCTCAGAGGGGACAGTGAAGGAGCCCTGGTCCTGGAGTCTGAGCAATGGGGCACAGGCCAGGCTCCGAGGCCCCCAGGCCACCTGGAGGACTTGGGGAGTTATCTAAGTCTTGGCTTCCTCAGCTGTCTCAGAGGCCCCCCTCACAGAGCAGGTAGGTGGTGTGGAGACCGGCTCTCACTATCACGGGTCTATGCAAACTCCAGAGGTCAGGTGATCTGGGCAGGTCAGCCTTTCCCCAGGGGTCTTGGGGCTTGTGCCACAGCAGATCAGAACCTGACTTGAAGGCTGGTGTCTCTCAAATTGCTGTGCAGACCCGGCAACAGCTGGAGAGTCCTAATCTCAGCTCTCCCTTCTATCTCAGGGCAAGGAGATCACCTAGGCTCCTCTGGCCCTGTACAGGAGACGGGGGTTACTGATGCAGCTTTGTGGATGGGGAGACAGGGGTCAGAGCCATCAGGTGACCTTCCCAGAGCCTGGCAGCCAGTGGCTCACAGCGAAGAGCTGCCAACCAGGTACCTGGGCTCCCTGCCCTTCGTAAGCCAAGGGGTTAGGGCAAGGCCCCACTCTTTTCATACACTCCCATGGACTCACTCTGCATCTCAGGGCAGTGTCAAAGCACTATGGTTCTCTGTCCAGAGTGTAGCTTATCAGTTCACTCTTCATTGGGGAATGTTACTAGTGTGAATGCAACACTTAACTAACATCTTAAAAATCTCTGCTACCCCACCCCTCCCTCCTTCTTTCCATTCTTGTGATGCTTTACTAAGAATAATGTGTTCCACTTCCACTCAGGTTAATACCAAGGCTGTGAAGTCTCCATTTTTTTTAATGGCTGAATAGTATTCCATAGTGTACAAGGAAGAGCAGAGAGAGTGATGGGGTGGGGTTTTGGTGTGTGCCACACATTTTGGGGGCAAGACACAATTGTAAGAGGGTCTTTACCTAACAAATGCAATCAGTGTAACCTGGTTTCAATGAATCCCCAACAATAAATTAAAAAAGTGTTATTATTGGTTGCAATTGATCGAAACAACATAAAATACCTTGAATATGTTGATTAGATATCATTGAACATAAGTAACTATTATTTCTTTTTGCTACTATAACAAACTACCACTAATTTACTAGCTTAAAACGACCCCCACGTGTTACCTCACTGTTCTGTGATTTAGAAGTCTCTGCCACAAAACTATAGAAGTCCTAAAAGAAAGTGTGAGAAAAACTCTTGATGATATTGGCCTGGGGAAAAAAATGTATGAAGAAGACTTCATTGGCCATTACAGCAATAACAAAAATAGATAAATAAATAAATTGGACATAAGCTAAAAAGCTTCTGCACAGCTAAGGACACAACAATGAAAGCAAACAGACAATCTTCAGAATGGGAAAAGATATTTACATGTTATGAATCAGACAAAGGGCTGATAACGGAATCTATAGAGAATTCAAATCAACCAACAAAAAAAGAGCAACCTATATCATTTATCATTAGGCAAAAGACATGAACAGAACCTTCTTCAAGAAGACAGGTGAATGGCCCCCAACACATAAAAAAAATGCTCATCGTTCCCTAATCTTCAGAGAAATGTGAATAAAAACTACCTTGAGATATCATCTAACCCCAGTGAGAATAGCTGCTCACATCACAAAGTCCCAAAGCTACAGATGCTGGTGTGGACTTGGAGAAAAGGGATCACTTTTAGCACTGTTGGCGGGACTGCAAACTAATACAGCCTCTATAAAAAGATATATGGAAAAGCCTCAAAGAGCTAAAAAAGATCTTCCATTTGATACAAGGATCCCATTACTAGGTATCTAACCAGAAGGAAAAAAAATCATTTTACTATAAGAACATTTGCATGAGACTGTTTATTGAAGCTCAATTCACAATTGCAAAGATATGGAATCAACCCAAGTGCCTATCAACCCAATAATGCATTAATAAACTGTAATATATATATCATATATTATTATATATAATATATGATTATATATATATAATATATGATTATATATATATAATATATGATTATATATATATATAATATATGATATATATATATATACACACACACCGTGGAATACTATGCAGCCATAAAAATGATGGAGACTTTACAACATTATATTTACCTGGATGGCGTTAAAATACATTCTTCTTAGTAAAGCATTATACGAAGGGAAAAGCAAGTATTCTATGTACTCCATACTAATATGAAGCCAGTAGATGAACAACTCCCTGCCCACACAAGAGAAAAACACAATTAAATTAAAATGGGGGCTGGGGGAGGAGAGAGGAGAGAGAGGGGGGGAAGGGAGGAAGATTCAGTGTTCTCAGCTAACAGGCGTAATGTAGGGGCATATGGCATTCCTCCTCTGTGAAGGGCTCAACTACAACTTGGACTTCACCTAACAAACACAAACAATGTAACTAATCACTTGTATGCCCATATTAATCTGAAATAAAAAATAAATAAAATAAAATAATCTCTGCTACCAGCCTGGTTCCTGTAGCTCAGCGGCTAGGGCGCCAGCCACATACACCAGAGTTGGCAGGTTCGAACCCAGCCCGAGCGTGCCAAGCAATGATGACAACTACAACCAAAACATAGCCGGGCATTTTGGCCAGAGCCTGTAGTCCCAGCTACTTGGGAGGCTGAGGCAAGAGAATCACTAAGCCCAAGAGTTTGAGGTTGCTGTGAGCTGTGATGTCACAGCACTCTACCAAGGGTGACACAGTGAGATTCTATCTTGGAAAAAAAAAAAAAAAAAGAAAAATCTCTGCTACCCCCCAAATGAACTAAGATATTTAAAGTATTTATTTTCCCGTAATAAAAAGGAATCAAGATAATTCTAAAATTTTGAAAAAAAAAAAAGGTGTACAGAACACAAAAGTTCCCTGTATTCTATCACCATCGACCTTACTAGAGCACACTGCAACTTTCTGTGCATCTGTGAAGTGTGACGCTAAGCTGTGTGTGCAGTTTGCATTCTGCACTGTGTTGTAAGCGTGCCATTTCCCTTTTATTAAAAATTGTTTGCAAATATCAGTTGTAATAGCTGTATAAATATTCCATCATAAGGACATTCTATCATGTATTTTAATCATTTTGGTAATGTTGGACATTTAATTTTTTAAAAAGTCAAATCATGCCAAGATTACTGTCTGTTTATATTAACCTGTTTTCATTTCCTGATTATTTCGTGAGATAAATTCCAAAAAGTTTTTACACACACACATACATGCATCAACAAATTGCCTTTCGTGAAGATGCTTTCGTGGTTTGTGAGACAGTCTTGAGCACCACACCACCTTCAGCATTATTATTGTTTAAAAAAATATTTGTTAAATTAATTTTTTGACTGGGATCTCACTGTGTTGATTACATACGATTAACTCCAAATGTATTCACAGATTTATTACTAAGAATGAATGAAAGTCCTCTGATGACCATCACAGCCAGATTTTAAGGCTTGTCCTTTTTGAATGAACTTGAAGACATGACCTCTGCTGAAGCATGGAGCTGTCTAGCAGCCTTCCAGCTGAGGTCAGCTGGGTGCAGGAGCCATGGCCCCAGGGGAAGGGAGGTCACCTTTCCCCTCTCAGCAATCTGAGCTCTAAGACTGCACTGGCACTGCCGGAGCTCAGCTGGGATTGCTGGTCTGGTGTTTCAGGCCTGTTGATTTGGAGCATCAGAAATGATTTAGGGTTGCTGTGATCTGGATTGTTACCAGGCACTGGATCTACCCAGCCACTGGTTCTTGGGTGAACCTTGCTCAAAGGCAGAGTTCGGGTTTCATGAGGTATGATGGTTCCAAATAACATCTGGGCTATGTAGAGCACTTATAATATTAAAATATAATAGGAACAGGTCAAAGCCTCAGTATGTCTTTTCAAGGGTAATGCTGTGTCTTCTGGACCTGGATGCCTTTTTTTTTTTTTAAGACACAAGTTTTCTTTCTGTTGCCTGGGCTGAAGTGCAGTGAAATAATCATAGCTCACTGCAGCCTCATATTCCTGGGCTCAGCCTCCCCAGTCACTGAGACTACAGGTGCACACCACAACACCCGGTTCCTTGGGTGACATTTATGACTCTCTTTGGCTATGACCACAGGGAGGCATCTCAGTGACACCAGAGTGTTTTTGTTTGCCATTCAGCTGACTCCCCAGGCATGCTTTTGCTTTCCAGGACTATCATTTTCCTAAATTTATGTGCAATCTTGGCATTTATCAATCAGCAGAAAGTAAATCCAAAGCATATATCAAAAAACGCACATTTTGTGCATGTACATGTAATATATGCATATATGGCTATTTAGCATATATTGCCATATGTATGTATATAATGTATCCATATGCACGATGTACTTATGTACGTGTACATATGCATAGATACACGCATCTATCAGGCATACTGAAGCAGCTGTGTGTATGTTGATAATGACATAATGTATGTTGTAATGTGCCCATTACAATATACATTCCTTTCTCCATGTTTTAGATCTAGCTCTCATCATAAATCACAGGCAGACTACTTTTTACCATGAAAAAACATTTTTTTTCTGAGCCATGTTAATTATTTCTCCATTGCTTCCCCCATGTTTTTTGAAGAAATACCTAAAAGTGAAAAAAAACTCTGGCCACACCGTAGTTTCCATCACACATCTGGCTGGGATGGAGTCCTTTTAGTGGGTGATACATGCAGGACAGATGCTGAGATAAACCTGTGCCCAGCACCCGCAGCCAGGGGCCAGTGAGTGCGTGGCTCCTGGTGACAGGCTCTGCTCTAAACTGTGAAGCTCCACACTCATGGAGCGGCTGTGGATGTTCCCTTTACATTTACTACAGTAGCAACAACTCACATGGGCTTTCATGGTGAGGATGATATTGCTCTCTCCAGCCAGACGGCCACGTTCATGCTCATTTAGCCGAGAGTCTATCTTGCTTCTTTCCTGGCTTTATTGGCACAGCCTAGTGAACTGTGCCGGAGGGTTTGGCCCCGGGCAGCCTGCTGGTGGGGATGGTGGGAAGCCCAACCCTTGTGGCGGGGGCCAGGCTGAGTGGTGAAGTGCAGGGCAACTCAACAGGACCCTGTGTGGCTGACGTCTCCTCTGGGCACAGCACCTAAAAGGGCCCAAGACCTTCAGGGATCCGCAAAAGGGTTTCAACTTTTTTTTTTTTTTTTAATTAAAAACTTCTTTCTTACAAAATGCAATTATTTCTATTGGTGCAAGTGTATGTGGCCTGTGAGAAATTTTGTTACATGTGTATAATGCATGGTGATCAAATTAGGGCATTCTGGGTGTCGGTTACCTGCATAGGAGATAGTTTTTTTAAGTATAGTCATCCCACTCTGCTGTCAAACACTGAACTAATTTTTTCTGTCTTACTGTGCGTTTGTACCTTTTATCCATTTCTTTTAAAATCAGAAAGAAAGATAACTTGAAGGTGAAAGGGAGCACGTGCATCTGGGCAATTGAGCATGGGAGGTGTCACAGGGGTGGAGGAAGAGGTCCCCCCAGGCCACACCATTCAAAATGACACTGAGTGGGGGCAGGAGAAGAGGTTGGGGTTGGGTGGGAAGAGTCAGACTAGAAGCAGCAAGAGACCCATGGTGCTGTCCAGGGAGAGTTAGGAGCAGGCCATGTGGGCCAGGCCCACGACCTGGACCAGGGGATGGATCCCGAGGCATCACCCTGCCAGACGCCCTGGCCCTCTGGCACAGCTGGGCAGGTGTGCTCAGGAAGCTGCCGGCGGCTTCCTCCCAGCTCCCTTCTTTTCTGCAACTTTCTCTCTAGGTGTGCTTACCCATGCCTGTGGCTGCAATCGCCTACCGGGCTGTTGCCAGATTTAGATCCTTTTTTTTGAGATGAAGTTTCACTCAGTCACCCTAGGTAGAGTGCCGTGGCGTCACAGCTCACAGCAACGTCAAACTCCTGGGCTCAAGTCATCTTCTTGTCTCAGCCTTTTGAGTAGCTGGGACTACAGGTACTAGCCACAATGCCTGGCTAGTTTTTCTATTTTTATTAGACACAGGGTCTCACTCTTGGTCTTGAACTCCTAAGCTCAAGTGATCCTCCTTCTTTGGCCTCCCAGGAGTTAGTATTACAGGTGCGAGTCACCTCACCCAGGGCACCTGGGAGTGCCCTGCTCCCAGATTTGCAAATAAAAACGCAGGACACTGGGTTCAGTTTGACTTTCAGATGGACAGCAAGTCATTTTTGAGTATGTCCTAAATATTGCATGCAATGTTGCAGAGGGTCCCTGATGTGACCTGGCTGCCCAAATTACCACCTTCCCACTGATGACTCCACGATGACTCCTTCAACCCAAGCCAGTCCTCTAGACTTCAGACCTGCTGATCTCTTGCTTAACATTTTCACTAGGACATTGCAAATGAAGTGGGGACTCAAGAGGCCCAAACCCAGACTTGTCTACTCCCACCCAGAGTTCATCACAGCCACAGTGAACTGCACCATCAGAAAATTAGAAGTGATCCCTTGATCAGTGTGTCCAAGGCCTTGCCATAGCTCATTGATTTTACCTCTGATAGGTCTCGAGTTGATCTACTTTTCTTCTGCCAGCCTTTTCTAACTTTCCTGGACTTTTCTTCCCTACATACTCCTGACTCCCTCCAAAATGGTTTCACCTCATTCCTTCTGCTCTGTTCTGCCTTCATCGCAGATTCTTCTCTGCAGAGATCTTGTCACCCTCACGCTGAGCATGTCATTCATGCTGAGCATGTTCCCCACTGCTGGTCAGATATAGCCCAGGACCATGAGCATGACCCTCCAGCCCTGCTGTGGTCTGGCCCCTGCCTCCCTCCCCAACCTCTGGTCCTTGCTGGTGGGCCCAGGGTGAGCAGAGAGAGGCGTTGGCCACCAGCGCAAAACTGGAAAGGGGAGGTGCCAAGAACTTCAGGAATCGGATCAATACTATTTGAATGCGATGTTTTAAAACTAAAAATTAATGCAGAAATACAAGACATCAAAACTTAGATCAAGACAGTCCCCAACTTGCACTGTTGTGACACATCTCACTATGGGACTCTGTCTCGATTTTTAAATTTTGATATTTTGTTCATCCCATTTTTTTCATTAATCTTGATTGTTTTTAAATGTTGCATGAAATTTATTAAAGTATTTATTTTGATCGCTGAGTTTTTTGGCACTCCCTTAATGTGGGGGTGCAAGGTGAGTGCCTCACGTCTCCCTGCTCACAGGGCTTTCTGCCTCTCTGGCTGCAGATCCCATCTTCTTGAGCAGCAGCCCCTGAACATGCCGTCAGCTTGACCCTACGACCAACCTCTTCTCCTTTAGTACCTGTGTTTCCCCGTGAGACTTGCTGCTTCATGCCTGTCTCTTCCACTGGACTGCATTAGCAGGACTTGGGGACCAGAAAAATCTCAGTGTCCCAGACAGAGCCAGAGAGATGGAAGAATGCATGAGATAGCACAGCCAGGACTCAGGGTTTTATCAATGAATCCTGGCGGTGTTGCCATGCTCAGATAATTAAACTGGGTAGAATTTAGAATCTGAGAATCAAAGCTCTGTGGAGATGTCCTTGAGGGATAGCTTGTCTGGCCTAATAAATTGAGCTTATAGTGATTGATCTGCGATTCTAAACTTGTCTTCTTACAGCCTGGCGCCTCACCACTGGGTCTTGCAGGAGAACTGAAAGTGAGAGCAGGGATGCTGCCTGTGTTCCTCTTCCAAAGCGGTCACCTGTGGTCTGACTCCTTTCCCAGCAACACCTGTGCTCCACACAGTGCTTGGCACTGTGTGGCAGCTCAGTTACAGCACTTGGATAAGCCCCAGGGTGGCTAGTTTTGCTTTTAACTGCAACACAGAATTGTAACCAGGACGAAGCCCACCTCAATGCATCAGTCTTTTTTGTTCTGATGTTTTGGAATCTTAGCATGATGTAAGTTCTCATCCCCCACAGATTCAACGAACACATATTTGCTGTCTTCTAACCTTTTAATCAACAGCTTAATTGGAATGTCGTTAACGTTTCTACTGGGATTCCACTACAGATGAAAGCAAGGGCTTCTATCCCTGGGACCCAGACTGTGGCTGTAAGTGGGAAATGTATTTAGATTTTGTGTTATATCTTAAAAACTCTTCTCAGTTTTGCATTCTTCTCTGATCTTTTCTGTATCATTTTAACAGAAAAAATTAATTTCTCTGCCAAGTACTTTGGGCAAAATTTATACTCCAAGAAGACAAGCTCTGTCTTCCTGGCCTTCTTCCTGCTGCCAGATTGCAGGGCCAGGACAGGGGGAACAAGCAAGACGCTCAGAGCTGGGAATGCGAGGAGGCCTCACTCTCGGCTACCGACCCCGCACCCACCAGAGTCTGTAGGTGACCCATCCTTGCCTTCTGCAGCCTTGCGCGGAGCCCGCCTCACCCTGCTCCTGTCCTGCCTGCACCCCGCTGTGAACTGTTTTCAGAGATGGGAGCAGACCCCCAAGAGCAAAGGTAATAGTGGTACCAGATAGTTATTTCTCCTTCCTGCTGCCCTTGGTGTCAATCTCACATGCATCAAAGGTCTCACATGGGGACGTTACAGAGACAATGAGGTCATTCATAGTGCTATTATCTGTTCACTCTTTTACTTATACGGAATCCTCACTAAAAGCTGACCATGTACAGACACCATGCCAGATGCCACCAGGCCTCTGAGGGTGCTCTGCATTCCAGGGACTTCGGTGTATCTTGTGAAACCAAGCTGGAAGGTTGCAAATGAGTCTGTTTGCTAGTGAAGCTGGGTTCGTCCCTGGGTTGTGCCCAGACTTCTCGATTCTGTATTTGCCCCTTGGGGTGCTTGTTCCAAGAGTAAAAGGGGCACATAACTTGGAAAATGTGGGATAGTCGGGGCCTTGGAGAGGTTTGTGGTGCACATTAGATTCTGGTGAGTCCTGGAGTTGAATCTGTCCAGCATTTCCACATTTAGCCCCTTTTCCTGCAACATCTGTGAGCATCTGGCTGAACAGGCTCCGCCACACCCACTTTGGGAAGTGCTGACCTTTAACCTCACCGACTTGTCAGACGTGGGATCTTTGTCAAAGCTGTATATTTGTGGGGCAGGTGGCTTATCTCTTTCCTCCTTTTGAAGATGTGCAAAACTGTTCAGACACACTTGGGTCTTGTGGGGGACATGTGGTGATGGCCAGAGGGTGCTGGGTACTGAGCCTGCCCAGAGCTATCTGCCATTGCGGGGAACTTAGAAATGATTTAGGAACAGGGAGATTTTCTGAGCTTCAGAGAACATTGACACAGCCCTTAACATGGTGCTAATTGTCCAGAAACATTAAAAATGACAAAAAGACAAAAAAAAGAGGGAGTCACAGGAAAGAAAAAAAATGCCATGCAACAAGGAAAGGAAATTTAGAAATAAAATGGAAACGACACCAGAGAGTCACCTGGTGGGTTTTGAAGCTTTGGAGAAATGACCCTCATTTCTGGCTGCACGTCAGAATCACACAGGGATCCTTTTACAAAGGCTGATCCCTGCCTCTCCCCGAGCTGGCCGAGGAAGGTCTGGGCAGGAAGGCTATTTGAGATCTCCCTTGGGTGATTCTGATGTGCAGCCCAAGCTGAGAACCCTTAATTTCCAGGCTCTTGTTGGAGGAAGGAAAATGTACTAAGTCAACACTCTCTTGTCCTTTTTCATACTTCTTTGTTTTCCTGAATTACTTTTTGGCATCTTGCTTAAAAGATTCCCAGACGATCAAACAACTGTCCCTCACATCTCTATCCCGCCAGAATTTCATGTGAGTATTATGTTTCTCTTTTTCTTCCTATTTGGATCTGCTTTGTAAAGGTCTTTATTTTATTGTTTTCTTCTGCTATTATAATTTCTACCCAGCCCCAGCTCCCCCGGCCCACACTGAGCACGCGCAGACAGCTCCAAGATTCACAGCAGGAAAGATATTTTTGACTGTGCAGCTGCAGCCTCTCTGGGCCCTCAGCTACAGAAACCCCAGGAAGATAGCAGGATTCTAAAGAGGCAACGGCTCTGCTTCTGACTGTGGGGCCTTTGCAAGTCCTGGTAACCTTGACCGGCTCTGAGAAGAGGTGCTGTTGGGGGATGGGTTGTCTGTCCTATGGAGTCTTAGCGGCCCCTCACTTCTTCATTCCTCTGCAGGTCGACAGCCAGGGAGGGTGTCTGAGGCCTCCCCAGGGTGCCATCTGCAACTAGGTCAGCAGTTCCCAACCAGAGACAGTTGGCACTGTCTGGAGATATTTTTGGCTGTCACGAAAGGGTGGGGTGCTCTGGCATCTGCTGGATGCGGGGGTGGGGGATGTTGCTCTCTACCCCACAGTGCACAGGACAGCCCCTTCCCCCCTTTAACAGAGAATGACCTGACCCCAAACGTGGAAAGTGAGAACCCTCAGACCAGAACACAAGGTCCCTTGTGAAGTTTCCCCTTCCACGGCAGCTCTGCAGTTTGTTACTGCTGAACTTGGGCTGGAATATAGTTTTATCGACCTCAATCATTATTGTACCACTATTACTTATTTTGTAAATTTCTTTAAATTAAGTCACTTTGCTTTCTTGAATCAAATAAAATAAATGTATTTAATGTGGAAACATTATGTAATTATAGTATTTGGGAAACCAGTATCAAGTGCCACAAATAGATGGCACCCCCAAAAGTGAGGGAAATGAAGGCACGGCCGAGTTATCCACGCACCTGGCTGGAGATAGCTGCCCATGAAAGTCCTGAACATAGGGCTCCGTTTTCCTGTGTGGTCATTTGAGCGTCTGCAAAGGGTTGAAGATGAACTAGCACCCCCTTGGAGATTGCTCTTGCAGTCACAGAAGGACCCCACCCCTCCGCAGGAATAGACTTTTTTACTTTGAGAGACTGTGCTCCCTCCTGGCCTGTTGGTGTGCTGCCTAACTCTTCATGGGGGCTTGTGAAGTGCACGTCTTGAATGGAGGGTGGGGGGACCAGAGCCTGCCTTTCTTAGGGTGATCTGCCGGGCAGGGCTCCCCACCCTGGGGCAGCCTGGCTCAGCCAGTGCATAGTGGATTCTAGAAGGGAACTGCTGGAGGTCTAGGCCCTGTGCTACCAGGGCCCAGCTCTGCAACCCCAAGCAAGTCACTGGACCTTTCGCAGCCTCAGTTTCCTCACCTGTGAAATGAGGTTATTGTGCTCACTCCTAGTAGAGTGCTGGGAACTTCAGGGAGGCTGAACAGACTCTGTAACTTTGTCTCAGTGCTGGCATGTACCAAAAAGAAAAAAAAAAACAAGTCATTTTAAACTCACACTGAATTCACTTTGTGTGCTTGATGTAGGATATGTTTATTTTTAAATATTATCCTACAGCATGGCCACTGCTTCATAAGCCCACTCCTCTCATAATGCTTGCTAGAAAAAATAGAGACATTTTCCATGACAGGTTTAAATAACAAATGCTTCTGATCTTCAGTGAGGTGTATGTATGACATTGACGTGCAGTCAGAACACTGTGCTGGTCTTCAGACATCCCCAGGGCAGTAGGGACAGCTTTGGTTTCCTGGTGGGCTCCCTCCTCCTGGGCATGGCCCCCAGTGACTCTGGAGAGTAGCCCCCTTGCTGCTCTGGGATGGCCTGGAGCTCTCCTTTCAGCTTTGACAAAATTTCTAGGAGGCTAGGACAGCACGGAGTCCATTAGCCTGGAGAGGCATTGGCCACAGTCGCTAGGATTAAGCCCCAGGGGGGCTTAATGCTCCCTGAAATGCTCCCCAAGGGAGGCCTCCCTCTGTGCCCCACTCTTGCCCCTGGAAAGCTCAGACCTGCCCATTGCAGCCTGGGGGCCTAGCTTGGCAGGATGGAGGTGGAACATTTTCCTGAGTTAGAAGCCCACCTCCCCTTGCTCAGGCTGCCAGAGGACAGGGGAACTCAGGTGCAGGGAAGCCACTCCACTCCTGTGGGTTTGAGTCCCTGAGAGCTAAATGTTTTCTCAGAAATGATGTTCTCATCTACCAACTAAAGATAATAATCCTCCTGATCTCTAAGGACTGGGGAGGATTTAGTGGGACAGTCTATTCAGACACTTTGTGTAGAGGCTGGCACACAGGGGATGTGGAATAAGTGATAGCTACCATGAAGATTTTCAGGTCACACAGACCTAGGCCCATTGAGAACAAAGGCTCTCAGCCCAGAGAAGTTAATAAGCAGAAAGACAAGGGGAGCTACGGGAATTATTTCTAAGATGTGAGCATTTGTGGAGCTATTGAATTCTCTCTGCTGTTGGGTTGTTACGGAGAAAATGAAGAATGGGCGAGAGAAGTGGTGATGGTGCTGATGGTGGTGATGGGGGTCGTGATTACGGTCATAATGGTGGTGACAGTGGTGTGTCTATAATGTAAATGCAGGTTAAACAAAGCCTCAGAGAGAGGCCATGTTGGTGCACAGATCCAAAGAAAGTAAAGACATACTAAGGAATAGCAAGGAGCCCATTTCAAGGAAGGAGCTGTGCAGAGTCCTGGGGCAGGAGTGGAGCTGGCATCCCAGAACTGGGGAGCCGCTGGGCTGGAGCAGAGTGATCTCAGAAAGAGGCAGAGGCGGGTGATGTGGGACCAAGCCATGGCCAGGACTTGAGCTTTTGCTGTGCATGTGATGGGGACCCACGTGAGGCCTGTGAGCAGAAGGTGACCGGACTCAACTCACATCTTCCTGGGATCCCTCTGGGTGCTGAGAAGACAGACTCAGGGACTAGAGTTCTCCTGAAGGGAGTGCTCACATCCAGAATTCTGGAGGACAAACTGACAAATTCAGAGCCAAATAAATCTGGGGAGCGAGGGTGAGAGGTGTCCGTAAATCCCGCTTTCCACCCTAAGCCCTATGATCATAGTCAGGGGCTCTGTCCTTTCTGAGTTGGTCCCCAGTGAGCACAGCCCCTCTTCCCTGGGGGAAGAAGGGCTGAAAGGGTGGCTGGGACCCAAGAATGACCACAGAGGGCTTAAGCTGGCAGAAGACAGGCTCCTGGCCTTGGGCAAACAAACTGTGGGTTTGCCAAAGCTGATGGGCCTGGTAGGAACCAGCACCCTGTGGCCTGACCCAGCCGGCTGAGCAGGGTAAACAGAGACTCAAAGGCTTCCCAGGGGGGTGGGTAGGAAAGGGCAGGGGAAGGCCCCGGCTGTCTGCTTGGCCCTCTCCTGTGGATGTCTCCTTGGAGAGTGGCAGGAGGGAGAAGGCAGACACCTTGTGTTATTTCAGCTGGAGGCCCAAGGATCCCTCTGAAAAAGGGATCCACAGCAGAAAAACCCAGGAGGAGCTGGGGGTGATAGTCCCAGAGCTGGGAAGGAATAGGGGACAGCCCTGGTGGGACAGATGCCTCTTGATCCACAGGGACTGGACCTTGGTCCTGGAGAAAAGGGCTAGAGGGTATGTCTTGTCATCAGAGGGGTCAGGTGGCATTTATGCAGAGAGATCGTTGAAGGGAGGTGGCCAGGGACCCTGGAAAGTATGTTTGGGGAGCCCTTAAACTGCCCAGGCAGAGAAAAAGAGGAAGAAGGAGGAAACACAATCATAAGGCAGGGAAAGGGCTGCCTGAGGCAGAGCTCAGCCCACAGACGCCCTGGGCACTGGCTGGGAGCAGGCACTGTGCCATGCTCGTCCCACAGCCTGGAATGTTCTCTCCCCTCCAACCCTTGGAAACGCTACCCAGCCCGGAGGACATGCCCAGGGGTGCCTCCCCCCAAGAATGAACTGCTCTTCCCCAGGACGTACCTGGCCTCTATCACTGCTCCAGCAGGGGACTTCTGCCCCCAGGGGCACTTGCCAGTGTCTGGGAATATTGTTGGTTGCCAAGACCTGGGAGGTAGTGGTGTTTCCAGGATCTTGTGGGTGGGGCCAGGGATGCTGCTGAACATCCTGTGGGGTACAGGATGGCCCCTGCAGAAAGCCCCAGCCCCCGTGTCAGGAGTGTAGAAAGGGAGAGACTCTGCAGTGGGGCTTCTCGAGACCCTAGGGGTGTCTTGGGTGGGAGAGCATATTAACAGCGTTTGCTAGTTGTCAGGTCCTGTTCTAAGCCAGGTGTTCCCCTCTACCTCTCCCAGTCCTCTGCAGGGAGACCCTGTGAATAGCACCACCTGATGGGTAAGAAAAGGGAATTCCCCAATACCTGACACAAAAAAGGTGCTCAGTGAAGCTGGGGGCTCTCCCTGGCCGTGGGGGTACACTGGCCTAGGAGGAGAGGACAGAGAGGGCTGGAGAGCCTTCCTGGTGAGAAGCAAGCACAGCTGACGTTGAAGAGAAGAGCAGGTCCAGCCCAGCACAGGCTGGGTAGAGGCCACGCAGACACCACCTCCACACACCACGAGCAGGCAGTGGTTCTCTGGGCTGGTCTCAGCCGCCTCACAGGTGTCCTGGACTGGGGCCACTGCTGCCTTCCTTGTTCTCTGGGCAGCTGTGATACCTGCAAGTGTTGTGGCTTAAAACAACATGCATTAATTATCTTACAGATCACAGGAGTCAGGGGAAAGGACTGCCTGAGGCAGAGCTCAGCCTGCAGACCCCACCAAGCACCTGTGAAGAGCTGTCCATCCCAGCTGCTGGGCTCACTATGAGCTGGCAGCCTACAGCAATCAGCACCTGCAGAGACTGCAGAGGGCCACCTTGCCCAAGGCCACATCTCTCCTGGGATGGACAATGTCAGGCTTTGTTTCAGCAGACTGGCAAGAGAATCTTGTGTTGGCCCTGAAGAAGCAAGCCCCATATAAACTGCCTATGAGCCAGCTCTGTGCAGGGAACTACAGGTGCCTGGAGGATCTGAGGGGAGCCTCTAGCTAACAGCCAGTAAGGAGCTGGGACAAGGAAGTGAATGCCACCCACAAGCTGGAAGAGCTTGGAAGCAGGTTCCTCCCCAGCTGAGACACCAGATGAGAGTGAGGCCCAACCAATGCCTTGATTACAGCCTTGTGAGACCCTGTGAGAAGGACTTAGCTATGCCAGGCCGGACTCATGTAATCTGTAAGATATTAATGCATGTTGTTTTAAGCCACAACATTTATAGTAATTTATTATGCAGCAATAGAAAAATATTACTAGTAATAAAGCAAGTAAATGCTCCATGTACACCAGCAGACATGTAATGGATGATATCCTTGTTATTATATCTATCCATCCATCCACCCATCCATCCATCCACCCATCCACACCCATCTTTCTGTCCACCCATCCACCCACCTATCTCCCCACCATCCATTCACCCATCTATCCATCCATCCAACCCTCACCATCCTGTGGTGTGAAGCTCACCAGAATCAAGTTCTTTATCTTGAAAAGTGCTTGTGCTTTGACCAGCTAAATCTGGAATCTAGGGTGTGTGTGGGCTCCCCCATAGGATGTCCTCTATCTGTACACTCGGTAGCATACTGTGAAGGTGGACCAGCTTTGAGAAGGCACTGAAAGTCTAGCCAGGTCACATGTCTCAGAAAAACTAAACTTGTGCTGTGGGATGTGTGCATGTGTTCACCCATGAGGTTAGTCAATAGTAGAGTGGGCACCACACCCAGTCTTGTCCTCCCTCCCACCCACTTGGGCTCGAGCCCCAAGTGACTTCAGAGTGTAAGTGATGTGATGGGGGAGGGCAGGGAAGCCTCCTCATGGGTCCAGCTCTCTGGCCATCAGCCGGGAGACCAGACACTGACGTCAAATATCTATGGCAAATGTGCAACTATTTAGGTACAATTTAACAAAAATCAGTCATCCTGCAGACATAAACATTTTAATCAGAGTGACAATTTATTCAAACAATTTGACAATGCTTATACATGCTGAACAGATGGGCTGTGGTGGGGGGCCCAGGATGAGCTGGTGGGGGAAAACAGCCCCTGGCAGAGACTGGCTGGGCTGCTGTGATGGGCAGCAGGGCAGACAAGGGCCTCCCTATCCTGTCCAGGGGCAAAGAGACCCCAGGAATGACCCAAGGCCCCACTCCAAGGAAACACTTTGAGGCACCTTGATGTTCCAAACTTCAGGGGGCTTGTGGGAAATGCTGGCTAGAGGAAGGCCATTCATTTATTCACTCATTTAAGGAATAATTGCTGAGAATC
Organism: Loris lydekkerianus; assembly: GCA_963574355.1. NCBI lineage: Eukaryota > Metazoa > Chordata > Mammalia > Primates > Lorisidae > Loris > Loris lydekkerianus. The sequence continues at coordinate 165,915 of CAUYPK010157205.1, forward strand.
TGTTGAAGGGCTGGACATTGTGCAGGGTGCTGGGTGCTGTATGTGTGTACGCATGTGTATGCATGTCTACATGTGTGTGTATGCACGTAGCCTAATATATCATTGACATCTGTGGTTTCTGTGTTTGGAGTCTATAGTTGTGGGAGGCTGCTTTTGATGCAAGCAGAGTGTCTGGGGGCCAATCCCAGGAGGCCCCTATAGGTTGTGAGAAAGTGAGCCAGGGAAGGGAAGGACACAGATCTAGGACGTGCCAAAGAGCAGAGTGGGAAGTTCCACCCCTGCAGACAACTTCACTGGGGGCCTCTGGGAGATGGTGGGGGACATGGCTCCGTGACATCTTCCCAGGTGAGAGACTATGTATTTGCCCTTTAAATCTCATGTTCCATTGGCTGAGGGAGTGGGCACGTGGGTGCTTCCTAATCTGTCCCCCATGTCCCTGGTCACAGTTGACACTAGGTAATGAGTATCCATGGAAAACCCATTAGGGACCTTACACATGGCGTTTTCTTCATTGCTTAAACCAATATTGCTTTGCTGAGCAATACAACAATTTTAGTCCATCTGGCACATAAGGGAAACTGAGGCCCGGGCGCTGGAATGACTCGCCTGGGGTCTCCAGGTGGTTAGTGGCAGAGCCTAGAGGTGTTCTCTCAACAGTGTTGCACTGCAACGGTCAGTCCTTCTTTAGGACAACTAAAAAAAAAAAAACAGTTTGCAAGGAAAGTGTATGTTGGTGAAATAATCCCTGATATTTAGGCCCTCTCAGCAGACTTATTTAACCAGAGTGTGTGAACTGTTTGATCCTGATTTGGAAATCATTGTCTAAAGCCCAGGCCCTGGCCCTGATGCACTTTTCCCACGGCGTTGAGCCCATGCAGTACCCCATCCTTCGTCCCCTCCCCATCCATTCCTCCCCCCAGCCCCACTACCCAGTAGTGAGCCTTCCGAACCAATTTCGGGCAGTTTCTGCTCTCTAAAACAACCAGTGAGTTCATTTGGACTCAGTGATAAGTTCCAAGTCCCAGGCCCAGGCGTCCACCTGCCTAATCCACAGTGCCTCTGACACATGACAAAGGCCAGCCTCCAAATGGAGTTTTGTGCCTGCCCCCAAACCCACCCTTGCCTATCTCAGGGACACCTGCAGTGCACAGATTTGCTGTACCTGATCCGGGGCATCTGTATCCCTGGACCCTTCCTATTCCCTCCCCTGTCCACCAGTGGTGACATCAGATCTTCACATCTTAGATCCCTTTCCTGGTGTCCATCTCCACAGCAACCCCTGGTCCAAGGTTTTGTCCCAAACTTGTGGTTCTCCCCCCTCTGCCTCCCCCCCCCCCCAGTCCACTCTTGGCCATCTCTCAGTCCATTCCCACTAGGCAGTCTGAGCAATTTCTTAAGAACTTAAGGTGGATGGAGCCGAGGATATTGGAGTATAAAACACTGCAGCCCTGAAGCTGCCTGTGGAAATCCTGCCTATGACTCTATATTGTCTATTCCAGGAGGTCTTCCTCAGCCCCCCAGGAGAAGAAACGGCTGGTGTTTGTGGAGCTTGATGTGTGCTGGGGCCTGGGCTGAGATGCTATAACTTGGGGCAGGTCGTATTTTCCAAAGGCAGTCGCCATCAAATATTCCACTCCACTTGCTCTTCTAACCCAGGCAATGTTGAATCTGAACTTGGCAGATACCCACAGAGAGGAAATGAGGCCTCGTGCCAACAGCCACAGGGGTGAGGCATCTTGGGAGTGAGTCCCTCAGCCCTGGTCAGGACTTTAGGCAACTGCCATCCTGCTGACACCCCAACTGAAACTCTAAGCCAGAACCACCCAGCACAGATGTGCCCAGATTCATGACCCAGAGGAAATGTGAGATGACATTTGTGGACTAATTTGTTACACAGTCAGAGATGACTGATACAATGCCGATTCCCCCAGTGAATCCTAAACAGACCGGTTAAGTCATAAGAACAATCATCGTCCTCATTTTTCAGATGAGGAAGAAAATTGGGGCTCAAAATGGTGAAGCTGTTTTTTGCGGTCACACACCAAAAATTTCTGGAGCTGGGATTTGATCACAAGTCTGACCACTCTGAGGTCATGGTGTACATCTTTCTGCCCTGTCCGTCCCAATGTGGCCTACAGCTGGAGAGGAGAGGCGTATGTGACATCAAGTTGGATATACAGTCACTGCTGCCTCTATGTTTCTTTTCCTTGGTGACAAATTCACTGGGAAAAGGTCGTAAGCAACTGCGAGACCCCCTGGTGTGTTCTGTAACAAACATTTGACAAGATGGCCATCTTCCCGGAAAAGGGACACTGTTTTCCCTCTTCCTGTCTCAGGTTTTCTGAGTACAGACTCTTTCCGATTTATCTCTAAATACAATCTCCAGCTTCCCGCTCCCCCCCTCCTGGGTGAGTGGAATGGTTTTGCAATTTAATTTAATCACCCACAGAGTTTCCAAAATTAATTTCCCATTAGAAATAAATATTGTACTATGAATTATAAAACAGGACAGGCGGTGATTTACAGACAACCTGTAAATTAAAATTTGTAGTGTTATTCTCTGTAGCAAATAAGAAAGGGAACCACCCAGTGTCCTCGGGATTGCACATTCATAGTCCTTAGGGGGAAGGTCCGGTCTGAGTGGATGCATCACCCACAAGGGCAGGCTCTGGTGGCCTGGGGAGGTTTCCCATAATCCCCTGCTGCTATTCCTTAAGTTTCAATTGGACCAGTTTTGGGACAGCACCCTGCTGTCTGTGAGCCTTTGTGTGCACAAGGATGATGAATAACAAGGTCCCTGATCAGGATGTGGGGCCTCTTAGAAGAGGTGGTAATGCTAAGGGCCCCCGTGATGCTAAGGCACTGGCGCATGCTCAGGGCTGTTATAAGGGCCCCCATGATGCTAAGGCACTGGCACACGCTGAGGGCTGTTCTAAGCATTTAGCACACGTTAGTGTTAATTGGTTTGATCTTCATCGTAAGGCTCTGACGCATGCTCTGTTATTAGTACTGCTCCATGGGTGAGGAAACTGAGGCATAGAGAACTCGAGAACTTGCCAAAGCTGTCAAGTCAGCAGGTGGTGGTGCTCACAATGAGACCGTCTGGTTCCAGCATTGGGGTTCTTTCCATCCAGCCACACCCACGTCCTGGCTGGCCCGCTTGCTCTACCTTTCACCCCCTCCCAGACAAGGCCACCCCTGTCTCTAACTGGCTATTGAAGGTCCCACCCAGTCTCCAGTTTCTCCTTCTCAGAGTGCTCAGAGATGCTTTAGAAACATGAATTCCAACCTGAAAGCCCAGTGTCAGTACCCCGAAGAAGCCCTGTGCCCTTAGGCTGGCCATGATAGCACCCTGGCCCCCAACAATGCCCAGGTGGGCAGGGAGGGCAGGAAACCTCAGCCCTGGCCAGCTAGAATCCCACCAGAGGGACACAGGCTGTCTGGACTTTTTACAGAAAAGTGATAATCTCACGGGACTCTGGGAGGGAGGATGTGTCAGCGTTTCTCTGGTGAGCAAACCACTCACAAATCCACGGTGCAAAGTCCCAGCATCCACTCAACATCCATTTAGCAAAGTATTTATTGACTGGAAGTGAAATCATCAAAAGTGGGGGCATGCCATGGTGAAGGGGACAAGCAAGATCCTTGCCCATGGATAGCTTCCTGGCTAGGAGGAAGATGGAAAGAAAATAAATGGGGACCCTGGGTGGCATGGCCTGTGCTGTGATGCAGGCCCTGAGGAGGCTTCCACCGGCTTGACTACCCTTCCACCACCAAACAGGCCAGGAGGCGGTCAGGTCCACATCCCACCTTGCAGGTGGGGAGACTTAGAGGTGAAGTGATCCACTCCGGGCCACAGAGCTGGTGTGTGGCAGAGTGTAGGCCTGACCAGGCAGCTGGCTGCAGGGCCCCTGGGAGACCATCACCAGTCCTGTCTCTTTTCACCCCACCACCCCCAATCCTCAGTAAAATGTTGAATGAGAATGTCAGACTGGCCAACAGCTCAGAGACAGCTTGGCTGGTAAGGGTCCCGTTCTCTCTTTCCTTCTAGATAATTTTTAGGACATTGGGCTCTCTCCTGCATGCCCAGAAGCCCAATGCTAACTCGCTGAGAAGTAAGAGGAAAAGTACCAGCTGGATTTTACCAGGGACAGCAGAGCACGCAGTGCGGGTGTGGCTGGTGCAGGGCTGGAGCTCCGGCTTCTGGACTCTCTCTGTCCCGCCTCCTTTGTTTCTACTTGGCTTCTAGCTCTTGCCAAAGAGGCTGCCATGCCCTGCAGCAGGGTGACAGATCAGTGACCCCTGTGGGTGTCTTTCCAGCTCCATACCCAAAAGGAAAAGTCCCTACCCCACTAGCACAAAACACAGACATTTTAGGGAAGGGCCCGGGATGGCCTGGCTGAGGTCAACTGTCCACCTCTGGGCTCTCCACTGTGACCAGTGCAAAATGGCTGAGTGGTCGAGGGCCTCATCCATCTGGTAGGCGGACACCTTCTGATGGTCTGAATGAGCTCAGGATATCAAATAGTCAACCTACAACTATGGGGTTACAATGTAAATTCTTTCAAGTTCTCCATCTCTAATATTTTTCTACCTATTTTTTTTTTCTTTAATCAACAAAATGAACGAATAAATTCCCTTTGCTTCTTAGTGACTTTGAGTTGGGCTCCTGTGATTTCAGTAGCAAGTTTGGGGGATGCTCCTGCTCCCTCCCTCTTTCCTCTTCATCCCTATGATGGTTCACTGAGCACACACGAGGTTCCATGTACACACAGCAGAGCCCCTGAGTGACTCCACCAAGGAGTTCTCCCGGCCAGCCATGGTCCTTCCAGTGGAGCCCCGAGGGCAGTGCCGACACCCAGGTCTCTCTGACGCCAGGTTCACTCCTGAGACAGTCTTTCCTCACCGCTGACCTACACAAACCAGTGAACCATCCTCAGCGTTTTCCTGTTGCAGAGGGCCCACCTCCTACAGTGAACAAGCCAGCAAGTCCCCACGGATGGGACAGGCTGTGGCCAGAACAGCTGAGCGGGACATCTGGCGCTCCTTCTTGCCCCGTTTTGTTTTTCAATGCATAAATTCCGTTTTCTTCACCTCTTTTATCTGGCTCTAGGCCTGGTCCCCCAGGGGTGGAAGAACCAAACAAATATTTACCTGAGGCATAGTTGGCTTAAGTCTGTGCTAAAAGCCTTTTTAAAATGTAGAAATGAAAACTACAAAAACCATCCAGTTAAATTACCCCAGCCCCCCTGGTGGGAATGCCCACTAATACGTCCCTTCTGGAAGGATGTTTGGAGAATACTTAGAGTCCTTATTCTTCCAAAAGAATGAATTATTCTAATGTGTTTGAGAGGTATACTTTTATTTCTATGCAGTCTTTTAAAATTGAATTGTTTTTGCTCTTAGACACATAATAGTAGCTTACCAAAATGACAGTATGCTATAGAATTAGTCATTGTCTACCTTTTTTCTTTCTTTTTTTTTTTTTTTTAACTAGGCATGTTGTTTTCAGCATGTGTGTCCATGTGACTTATTCTCCGGTGTTTCTGAGGAGCACTCCACAGTGCACATCCACTACATCCAGCTGAAGTAACGAGTGCACAGGAAGAATCTAACTTGGTGCCACCACAGGCAATGCTGCCGCACTGAACCTGTGCATGTTCCCTTGTGTACTTGTGTAAAAATGTCTTTGAGTTAGATGTGCAGGACATGGATTGCCGGTTCACAAGGCAAATGAATATTTAATGCTATCAAGTGCTGCCTGATTGCTTTCCAGGCAGCCTGCAGCAACCTGCATTCCCACCAGCAGAACATGAGGGTTCCTAGAGCCCACCTCTTGCCATACCCTTGGCATTATCCAGGTCCTTAATCGATCTAAAATGTCATATAATTATATAATTTTTATTTCCTTAGCTACCAAAGGATACAATTATTTCTTTATAAGCTTATTGACCTTCAAGATAGCTTTAAATTCCTGATCCCTGTTTTATATTGAGATTTTTTTTATCTTTTTCTTGTTTATTTATGAAAATACCTTCTAGATAAAAAAGAAGGAAATTAATATGCACACAAATTTCTTGGGGACCATAAAAAAGAAAAATACATATTTTTGTTCACTACAAACGGCTTGGGTCCCAAGATTTTGCCTACTTGTCCCAAGATTTTAACTACTTATGAATCTTTATTCTTTCATTTGTATTAAAGTAAATTTATCAAGTTTTTCACAATATCCACTGAAGCTTTATTGGGTTGATCAATTAATGTTAAAATTAATTTAGAGATAATTGTTATTTTAGCCTATCATTCACTCAAGGACATAATTTTACCTGAAATTATTCGTATTAGCTTCCATGTTTGTCATTGAGTGCAAAATTTTTTCATAAAATTTTTGTATATTCTTGGTAAAGTCCTAAATACATGGTAGCTTTCTGAATCGTGAAGTGTGTTTTATTATCATTTATAGTTGTTTACAACTAGCGTAGAGAAAGATTTTATTATTCTCTTTTTTTATTTTTTTTCTTGCCATTCTTACACTTCTTCAGTTCACCCCCCCCCCCAAAGCATTAATCAGGATGTCAATGCCATGTTAGCAGTGGTGATCATAAGCATACTAGTCTTGACTCCATCTTCAAAGAAAGGTGTCTGTGCCAGCACCTTGGTTCAATCCTGTGATTAGCACTAGAGGATGCTGAGGGAGAAGGATTTCTGGAGGCCAGGTGTTCCAGACCATCCTAAGCAAGAGTAAAACCCTGTTTCTACAACAAATAGAAAAATTAATCAGGCATGGTGGCACATACCTATAGTCCCAGCTACTTGGTGAGCTGAGGCAGGAGGATCACTTGAGCCCAAAGACTGAGGTTGCATTCACTGGGCTGTGATGATGCCACTGCACTCTAGCCTGCGAAACAGACTAAACTTTGTCTCAGAAAAAAAGAGGAAGGAAGGAATGAATTAGTAAATCGTATGTTACACATTTTTAATAATCATTACAATTATGGGAGAAATATATAAATAAGTTTGTATGTTTTGAGCCATGCTTTTCTTATAAATATGTTTTCTAGCAATATAGTCATACATAAGTGTGTATGAAATATGTATGCAATGTAACTATCTTAAATGGTAAGTAAAACAAATGCATATAATATAGAATACAATTTCTGAAACATTCAGAATTTGTTAAGTTCTTATCAAAATATAATGAGCTGTATTAAAAGCTCTCTCTGCAGCTCAGTGCCCATAGCACAGTAGTTACAGCACCAGCCACATACACTGAGGAGGCTGGTAGATTCGAACTCGGCCCTGACGCTAAACAACAATGACAACTGCAACAAAAAATAGCCGGGTGTTGTGGCCGGTGCCTATAGTTCCAGCTAATAGGGAGGCTGAGGCAAGAGAATTGCTTAAACCCAAGAGTTTGAGGTGAGATAGTAAGACTTAATCTAAAAAAACAAACAAACAAACAAAAACTCTCTCTGCATCTATTGCTCTTGTTTTTTCCCTTGAGATCATTAAAATATTAAGAGAAAAAGATAATTATATTGATAAATTTTCTGATATTGAATCATCTTTTAATTTCTGTAATAAATCTTACTTTGTAATTATGTGTTGTATATTACAATTCTATATTTATCTCTTTCATTATTTCAGAATTGTCTTCATAATTTATATTTTTAAAGATTCAAGAATTTTTGTCTTTATCTTTTGGGATTAAAATTATACTAACTTCATAGAATAAGTTTGGATGCTTTACTTTTTCTCTTTTCTTTAACAGTCTGTGTTGATAATTTAACTGCTTTGTAAAGTTAGATAGAAATCCCACAAAATAATTTGGGCTTTGGATATTTATCATGAAGAGGTTTTGAAGAGTATATTTATTACTAGTCTATTTTTTTTTAATTTTCCATAGCAGTTAAATTTGTAATTTGTAATGACTTCTGGTGTACTAATCATCTTTACTGTTCTTTAATTCTCTTTTAATACAAGCTCTTTGAGAATGTATCAATTTATTTCTAAACATACTGAATTTTTAATACAGCTTGGATTACTAATTCCTAATTGAAATGGAGAATTTACACTGTACAACATTTATTCTATGGATTTCCTCAGGCTTTTTAGTGGACTAATCCACAGACTATTTTGTAAATAAAGGTTTAGTTTGTTGAGTATGGATAGCTTTATAAACGTAGTTAGTAGCTCAAGAATCTCAGATACTTCGGTTGTTTTCCGTACTTTGCCTCAAAGAAGTATGTGTTAAAATGTCTGATATACTCATTGTTTTCTGTTGTTTTATACAGTTTTTTTATGCTGTGAATTTACATGCAAACGTACTCAGAACTCTTATATTGTCTTTTTGCATAGTTCCTTTTGGGGAGATTATGAATTATTAACCACTTATTTCTCAAACAAATTAAATTGTCGCTTTGCATGCAATAACTTGTAATAATAATGTTTTCCTTGAAGTAGGCTCAAACTTAATTAGATAATATAATTTGTTTTTTTGAGTAGACATACAGGCAATTCAAAAGTTAGAGGTTTCCGAATGAATTAGCATGGCAATAATACATCATTCTTCTCTTGACATTTCCCTGAGATTGAATATTTCCAAGATTTCAGAAGCCAATGTATGTTTGTGGTTTAACCTGAAATATTATGTCTGTGAAACCACAACTAGAATCCAGGTCTTCTAAATTCAGCTTGAAAGAAAAAGAGAGAGAGAGGAAGAGAAGGAGAGAGAGAATGTAAGTCAGAAGTATATGAATGTGTGAGAAAGATCAAGGAGTAAAAGAGTCCGGGATGGGGAGAGGAGGAGACAGGCAGAATAAGCCCCTTCTTTGCCCAGCATATCACCAGGCACTGTGATAGGTTCTTTACATATACGATTTTATGAAAAGAGACAAACATACTCCAGAAAGACACTTCTAATAGCAGGAGCAATGTAGAGCAGACTTTTCCAATACAACTTGGCCATTTATGGCTTCAGTCTTCATAGTCAATTCAATTCAGAATGAAATGATTTTGCATAATCTACAACAGCATCTATTTTTAGCAGATTTTAAAAGACTCCTTTACCACGTTTCTAGCAGAAAGAAAAAAAGCCAACACTTCTGTTATTGGCTAGCACATTTTAAAAATATTTCCATTCTAATGCTCTCCAAACCTCAGTGCAAAATCATGCCTAAATGAAGAGGGTACCAAAAAAAAAAGTATACACATTTTAAGAAAGGAAAAAGGATATAATTTATAATACTCAAGTCAGGTTTGACTTCTGAAATTAAAAGAGGTACTCAAGGTGACTTGCATTTACTCTTTGTTAACTGGTGTATACTGAATGGTAAAATTTTAATACAGTGTTTTCCTTTCATAAAATTTGTGGACATTTTTTGGCACCTCTGTGTTTAGCTAATAAGTGCATTTGGAAAGAAAGCATTGTGGAAACAGACTTTATATCTCTTGGTCACAAAGATAGTTAATATTTTCTAATATTTTCAATGATAAAAATCATATTATGGCTATATAAAATGTGAACAATGTAAAAATTATGTATTTTATGTATACTCTCTGCCATTTTTTTTGTTTGTTTTTTAATTTTTACTTTGAGCTTTGTGTGTCAAGCAATTTTTTGGTCTTCAGGTTCTTAATCAGGAGTCTTTGGAATCTTTACGTTTTCCAGGAATGTGTGTTGTTTCTGTTGCCATTGTCATCACCTCATTGCCCCTGTTTTTTGCCAATACCATTTTAATTATCCTTTCTTAAAATATCCCATACTCACAGCACATTTACTCCAGGATGTGACTCAAACCTAAACAGCAGAACATTCCACCCACACAGGTCAGAGTGATGGTTCACATATTAGTATGTGAGTTGAGTCAGGTCAAAGTCAATTACTCGAGATTTTACTAGAAAAACAAAACAAACAACAACAACAACAAAACACTCTCTTTCCAAAGATGCTGCTAAAAGTGTTAGAAATGGAAGTCCAGAACTAATGGTGGCCATCTGCTATTTCCCGCACAATAAAACTTAACACAGGACAGCAGAGGCAATAGATTCAAGAAGACAACATTTGAAGACTGATTTTAGTTTTGTCAAAAACAAACGTTATTCCTGAGCTTTTTATTAAAATTGGATTAAATTGGTTTTATATTTCTTCAATGCGGGTAATTATATTCCAATATAACAATTGTAGAGGTTTACAAAAATTATAAAATTATTTACAAATGCTGTGTATGTATGTGCGCACATGTGTGTGTGTGTGTGTGTGTATACATATGTGTAACAGGATATTTTCTTAAGGAGGGTGACATGCTTTGATGAATGGCATATTAAACTGCCGGGTTTTGTCAATATAATGTATTTAAAGCTTCAAACAAGCTAAGTCAAACATTAACATTAGCCATTGATATTTTTGAACATTTTACTGGTTGTAAATTAATCCATAAATATCTGTAGGAAGACAAAGATCTGGAACGTTATTTCTTCAGCAGTCACTATCCTCAGACAAATGGAATATTTTTATTAAAACTTTATTCACAGAATAGAGATTTTATCATAACTGTAAAAAAAATTATTATATAAATTTTATATGTAAATCATTATATGTAAATAAACATAACATTCAATTTATATTTTTAAAGCATCAGATGAATTGATATTAAAGGTAAAAATGAAACATGCATTTATTTATTAAGGACTAATAGTTTGTGAATTAGGCACCATTTTTAAGATTGTCATCTGGAGATAAGAAATTAATAAAACTCTGAGAATGGTGAGTTGCTCTAATTACTTAAGCAAAGCAATTTAAGTTTTAGGATTATATTTCTTGATATTTCAACTAAATGTTATACATGTAAAAATTTAATATTTGAGATAAATATTTAGAAAATAATAATTGAAAACTAAAAGTGCAATGTACTTCATTCTTTGAAAAGTCTAGGAAGTTATTTCATTATATAGATTTAGAAATGTCTTTATATTTGGACTTAAAAATAAACTAAAATTCGGGTGGCGCCTGTGGCTCAAAGGGGTAGTACACTGGCCCCATATGCTGGAGGTGGCGGGTTTAAACCAGCCCCTGCCAAAACTGCAAAAAATAAAATAAATAAAAATAAATAGACTAAAATTCACATGTGCATGAGAATTGGGTTTGTTGCTATTGGTTTTCAGGATGGTTGCTTGACATGCAAAGCTCAAAGTGGGTAAACTCACCTATGTACTGATCTCTAAAATATGCTATAATGAAAATGGTCATATCATTTCTTGTCCAAACCGGGATAATTTTAAGAGTGAAGGCAGTACTTACAAAAATTATTCTGGCATGAAAATTGAAGGTGTTGTGGGGCATGGTGGCTCATGCCTGTAATCTTAGCACTCCGGGAGGCCAAGGCAGGTGGATTGCCTGAGCTTACAGGTTCAAGACCAGTCTGAGCCAGAGCAAGACCTCATTTCTAAAAATATCCAGGTGGGTGTTGTGTTGGGCACCTGGAGTCTAAGGTACTTGGGAGACTGAAGTGAGACAATCGCTTGAGCCCAAGAGTTTGAGGTTGATGTGAGCTATGATGCCACAGCACTCTACCAGGGGTGACAAAATGAGACTCCGTCTCAAAAAAAAAAAAAAGAAAAGAAAATTGAAGTTGTTGAAGACAAACTAGAATATAGGATCACCTTAGCCACCAAAGCTCTGAACATTCCACATTTACTTCTGGGGCGCCCCCCCCCCCCACCAAAAAAATAAAGTCTCTCGGCTTGGATGGTTTTATTTTTTATTTGGTAAAATTTTAAAATATATTTACATAATTAGTTTA
>CAUYPK010157207.1:0-16276 GCA_963574355.1 Loris lydekkerianus
TAATATGTTCCTTTTGGAAGGATGTTTGGAGAATACTTAGAGATCTAGAAATATACCTGCCATTCAATCCTATATTTCCTTTACTAGGTATATACCCAGAAGACCAGAAATCACAATATAACAAAGACATCTGTACCAGAATGTTTATTGCAGCCCAATTCATAATTGCTAAGTCATGGAAAAAGCCCAAGTGCCCATCGACCCACAAATGGACTAGCAAATAGTGGTACATGTATACCCTGGAATATTATGCAGCCTTAAAGAAAGATGAATACTTTACCTTTTTCATGTTTACATGGATGGAGCTGGAACATATTCTTCTTAGCAAAGTATCTCAGGAATGGAAGAAAAAGTATCCAATGTACTCAGCCCTTCTATGAAGCTAATTTATAGCTTTCATATGAAGGCTATAACCGAACTATAGCACAAGAATATGGGGGAAAGGTTCAAGGGAGTGGATAGGAGGGAGGAGGTTGGGGTGGAGGGAGAGAAATTGGTGGGGCCACACCTATGGTGCATCTTAGAATGGGTATAGGTGAAACTTACTAAATGCAGAATACAAATGTCTACATATAATAATTAAGAAAATGCCATGAAGGCTATGTTGAACAGTTTGATGAGAATATTTAAGATTGTATATGAAACCAGCACATTGTACCCCATGATTGCACTAATGTGCACAGCTATGATTTAACAATAATAAAAAAGTACTAAATGCCACTGAATTGTACACTTTTGAATGGTTGATTTTGTTATGTGAATTTCACCTCAATTTTTAAAATGGATATATTAATATTGCACATTGAAACATTTTCTTTCACCTAAAAAAAAAATCGAGAGTAATAGTTGCCGTCTAAATTTGCTTTGGTTAGCAATAGAGAGTAAATAGGATCATTGTTTTACATAATCCTCCAAACCAAAGATATGATTAAATGAATAAATAATTTACATCATATCTGACTGGTGTTTGTCTCTACCTGAGCCTCTACATGACATATATTCAGTTCCCTATAAGTTACTCATAAAGAGTATCCCATTTGTCATTAATTATTTTCTAAATGAATTGAGTTCTATCTATGTCAAAGCATTCACATCAGTATATATACAAACACACACACACACACACACATATATATATATATATATATATATATACACATATATATACTTCAAAAGACAGATGCACTTATTTTCCTAAAAATATTTTAACATTTTCTAGATTCTGTATTATATATATATTTCAAATGATAGATGCACTTATTGTCCTAAAAATATTTTTAATATTTTCCAGATTGTATATTGTCCACTTAACCTTCAGAGTACAGGAACAGTAGGTAAATATTGGAAAAAAATATAAAATATTTGTCAGGTTAACCTTAAGTGACCTGAAGCTCTTCAGTTTGCCCTAAGAGTCATGGCAACAATATTTCAGAAAATGATAACTTAAGACAATACGAAGTGGTTATGCTAAGGATATTATGCTCAATTTACCATCTCAATTTAAATAAACCAAATATAGTTACCAATAATCAGGATGTAAGTTATCCTAATGCCCTTATGATTTGTGAAAACATCATGGTCTTAAAAATAAAAATGAAAAAATGGGTTGTTGTAAGGATATCACACTAAATTGTTCTTATCTTGGAGCTCAAGGAGTATGTGATACAGTAAAATCTGTATGTTCACAAAATAATTAAACATATTGACACCAACACAAACAACATTTAAAATGTTTGAATACCAGTCAGTTGGATAGAATACCTCTCTTCCTATCTCAGGTACTGTTTCAGACAACGTTCAGAATGGGAGAAGATATTTTCATGCTAAGAATCTGAAAAAGGGATAATAACTGGAATCTACAAAGAACTCAAACTAATTAAAAAACTTTTACTTTTATTTTAGATTAATATAAGGGTACGTACAATTAGGTTACATGATTTGCATTTGTTAGGTAAAGCCCAAGATGCAGTTGAGCCCTTCTTCAGCAGGTGTGCCATATACCCCTACATTGTACCTGATAGGCAAGAGCTTATCACACCACTTATCCCCTCCCTCTCTGCACAGTTTGATCATTTTTAAAACAAGTTATTTGTTTTCTTGAGGTTCATTACTTTGAGTTCCTTATATATTTAGAATATTAGCCCCTTATCAGATGTATGATTTACAATTATTTTCTCCTAATCTGTGGATGTCTCTTCACTCAGCTAATAGTAAATCTCATAGAAACAGAGAGTAGAAAATAGTTACCAGAGTCTGGGAAGAGACTAGCAAAGGAGAAAAGAACAAAGGGGTTATGGGGTGATGCCTGTGGCTCAACGGAGTAGGGTGCCAGCCCCATATGTCCATATGACGGAGGTGGCTGGTTCAAATCCAGCCCCAGACATAAACTGAAAAAAAAAAAAAAAAAAAAAAAAAAAGAACAAAGGGGATATGTTGATCAAAGGTACAAATTTTCAGTTAGGAAGAATAAATTCTAATTATATATTTCACTGCATGATGACCAAAGTCAATAAGTTAACAATAATGTATTGTATCAGGATTTCTAAAATATAGATTTTAATGTCCTACACACAAAAAAAGATAAGTTGGTGAGATGATAAATCTAACTTGATTGAATCTTTACAAAACATATGCACAGATCAAAACATTACATTATAAGGAATCTTTCCATCAATTGAAATAAAATTATCACATTATAATACCAAAATATACAAAATTATTATTTATCAATTAAATATAAATTAATAAAAATGATAAGTAAACCAATATAATTCATATCTTGATATTTAACAAAGTAACTGACATTATCAAAATTCATTTTTGTTTATAGAGCCATTTATTTAACTATATCAAAAATTCTCATTCTTTGGTGTTTACAAATATACAAATATATATATTATATATGTGTGCATACACATATATAATTTATTCGTATTTATTTTTATATAGTATATAGAATTATATATGTTACTATATATAGTATCTAATGATAAGATACTTAAGGCTATGTGAATATATATTTTCCAGATAAATAGAAATACAAATTCTTCAAACCGCTGAGAAAATGGGCCAAGCTAATTGTACAATACCACTAAATTATAGACTATGTAGTGTTATGAAACCTGACACTGTTTATCAGGTCATTTAAAACTGTACATTTCAGAATCCAAATCAGAATGACTAATCTCAGGTTTTAAGTGATAATAGACTCCCTTATCTAATATTATTGCAATTAAAACCACATTTGCACAATGGTTTCAGCAAGGGAGAGAATTCTTTATTTTGTCTCAGTGTTAGAGTAGAGTTTCTTGGAAATACAGTCTATTATTTTCACTTGCAGCTTGGCTGTTGATGACAAATGTACAACAAAAGATGCCAGCATCATTGACTATTGTGGTGTGACAGATATTTTCTTGGAATTAAACTGTTTCTCATAGAGACATAGAAATAAAATGAAGATGATGAGTATTTATGATGTTACCATATTAGTAAGACTATTTTCATTTTTGTTATTGGTCATATTAACTGTGTTTAACAAGGGAGAAGTTAAATTTAAAAAAGCATCAAAAGTTTCCAAAATGCTAATATATTCTAATTGACCACATTATCAGTTTCCTGTATTTTCCAATGATATAAACAGGAAGTTACAGAATATATACAAAGGGAAGCTCAGAGCTGTGCTATCTAACCTCATGACCACTTGTTCTTCATCGTTTTCAAAAGTTAGGATCTTATAACCAGTTGTTTTGCTGAAACTTAGTTTTCCACGGGAATCAAAATACGCCAGAGTTAATCTGAAAGCAATGTTTCGTAGAGGTTGCAAACATTCAGAACCTTCACAAAACTGACTAAAAGTATTTTGCTTGAAAATTATATAATGGCTGGAAAAGATAACATGTAAAGGAAAACCAAAGTTGAAACCTGACCATTTCCAGGAGTATTTTCCGTCTTTGATAATCCTTTTACCACACCTCATGCTGTATTCTTCAAGTTCTGTTTCATTAATGTTTTGAGGCCCAATTTCCTCGTATTGTTGTGCCCTGAGCAAAGTTAACCACTGCTGTTTGTAAACAGATGATAACCATTCTGATGGTATTAAAGTATCTTCTTCAATAACTCTTGTGGAGGCAAGGTCACAGATGATATGTTGAAATCTTAATTTTTTAAACACTGGTTGAAATATTATGCCTTCTTTTGTTTCAAGAAAGGCGGTATTATCAAAACATTTTCTGTGCCTAGAAAACCAGTTGTTTGCATCAATTAAAAGCTTTTTCATTGAGCCTTTCCAAGCTGGGTTAAGGCGAAGGAACATCCATTCTTTAAGTGTGGTGTATACATCCATTTCCTTTTGCAATACTAGTAGATCAGAAGAAGAGATAAGCATATTCATGAGATTTATAGTAACTTCTTTGTAAAGTTCAACACTTGGGTGTGTCATCAAATTGTGAAGAAGCCATTCAAAGCACATTGTCTTTACATAATCTAACCCATAGCTTTCTGCTGCTGCATAATAACCACATACAGTTTTCACATTAATCGTTTTCTTCATAGTCTCGTCACATTGCTGAATTAAGTCCTCTACCTGAAGCAGATACGCTGTTGCCAAAACTCCTGGAACTTGAAGGGGCTCCATTGAGACGTATTCATCCCTGTACAATGAGCCTAGTACAAAATGCAACGATTCCACATCTATATTCTGGTCATTAATCTCAAGTTCAATAATATCTTTGTGAGTTTCTTTCCAAGAATCTCTGAACATATTAGCAAAGTAGCCTGATTGACATAAAAATATTTTGTGTAAACACCATACTTTCCCCAGAGCACGGATTTTAATGTCACTGGTTTCCCCGTTCAGAAATAAAGTTTGGTAAGCATACTTGGTTGTGATCTTAACTTTTTTTCCGCTTCTTGTCCTGAGGATTTGCTGTAGATTCTCTCCATGCTCTAGAGACCAATGGCTGTCAGATTTTGGCCCCAAGCAGGAACTACTATGCTTGCGCTTGCGACTACCAGATATGTGACTGGGGCCCGCCTGGACTTCCAGCTGCTGCGGATGTACTGTGCTTGTTTCTTTGTAATGCAGGATTCGACTGCTTAAAGGCCCCATAGATGAAGGGTTCCAGAGCCTCTAAAGGAGACTGTTGCAGAGGCTTCCTACCACGGCATCGCTAAAAGTTGCCATCACCACCTAGGCTCTGGTCTCACTGAGATCCTTTAACCACAGTCGCACACGTCACAGAGGCCCAGCGTTCTTCATTGTTGGCCCCTCCCCTCATCTCCTGTGGCCCCGCCCCCTGCCTACAGTCCTGTCCACTTAGCCCCAGGGCCTCAATCCTTTATGCATATAAAGTAGAACACATTCTTAAGGAAAATCTCAAGGATATTTGCATAATGTAAGGGTATACGGCATATCCCCTGGGTGAAGGGATCAACCACAACTTGAACTATAACTAAGAAATGCAGATAATGTAACATTATTGTTTTTATCCACATATCTATCTGAAACATTTTTTAAAAGAATGTGTTCTATAAAGGAAATGTTTTTTGTTTGTTTGTTTGTTTTTTTATCAGAGCTGTAGGATTGTACACATTCACACTCCTACTGCTGGGCATGTGAGAGAACTATGTTTTCCCAATTGTCAGTGTTACTAAATATAATCATTTGCCAACAACTTGTAACAATTTAAATGGAAAACAATGGTTACTCATTATTTTATTATTCATCCTTGATTACTAAAGAAAGCAAACATTTATTACACATAGATAAATAGACATTTCAAATTTTTCTGGTGAAGTACAGCTTTCTGTTTTTTTACCTATTTCTGTATAGGTTTATATGTATTTTCTCCTTATTGATTGCTGAAAGCTCCTTATAATGTAAAACTAGTCAAAGTCTGTCACATAATGTTTTTATTTACTATTTTTGTTTAGCTATTTTGAATTGCTTTCTAAGTTTTGCATGGGATTCCTTCCTGTAAAGATGTCGCAAAATTTTTGAAGTTTAAAGATTTTTTTTTCAAAAATACTACAGCAATACAAATGTTTCTGGTTGCATGGAGTGCTTTTGTAGTGTTTGAGTCAGGGTTATAAGTGTGTCCAAATGGTGTTCATTGTCCCTGTTAGGTAGGTTTATGGCCAATTCCTCGTCCCAGACATTGTAATTCTTAAAAAGCCAAATCAGATTTTCTAATTATGAATTTTTACCTCTCTGCTTATAAAACCTTCCTTTGTCTGAAATCATATAAATATTCTTTTATATATTCTAGCTGAATTTTTGTGTCATTTAACTATTATTTTTAAAAATATGAACCCAGAACAAAAGTCATTTTACCACAAGGACATTTGCACCAGAATTTTTATTGAAGCTCTATTCATAATTGGCAAGTCAGGAAGGCAAACTAAATGCCCATCATCCCTTGAATGTATCAACAAACTGTGGCATGGACTACTACACAGACATAAGAAAAGTTGAAGATTTTATATCTTTTATGTTTACCTGGATGGAGTTGAAACACATTCTTCTTAGTAAAGTATCTCAAGAATGGGAGAAAATATATTGAATGTACTCAATACTAATATGAAAGCGATATGTAAACAATTGCAGGTCCACATAAATGATAAAACGCAAATACAGTCTAGCAAGAGGGAGGAAAAGGCAGAGGGAGGGCAATAGAAGAGAGGAGAGAGAGTAATTGGTGGGATCACCTAATGTACACATTGTGAGGGTGTTCAGAACACCCATTGCGTGAAGGCCTCAACTGCAACATGAACTTTACCTTGGAAGTGAGACCAATGCAACCTAAAAAATTTCTATACTCTTATTAATTTAAAAAAGAAGGAATGTGAAATCTCAAAAATAAATCTAAATATTAAAATTACAATGCATTTGAAAATTCTCATAATTTGAAGTGACAGATCATTACAAACTAGTTCAACTAGAGCATACAAAATAGTTCATACATCATAAGCCAAATGTTTACAAACAGAAAAAAGTATACAGATATGGACATGTATGCAAACAGAAAATACTGGAAGTTATAGAGAGTGTCTACCACAAATTGTCTTTGGATGTTTTTAGTATGGGTAGTCCAAGAAAAGAAGACCAGGAAAATTGGGTTACATGATCATTTTCTATCCTCTTAAGCTGTAGTTTGTATGGGTCTTTATTTTTCTTCATCTTTTTTACAAAGTGGGACAGTCCTGCCTACTTCCAACGTGTAAGAGTAACATGAATGGGCAAACAAAATTAATCTTCATGATTATTTTTACAGAATGACTTTTGCCTATTTTACTTATTGTCAGAATTTCAACAACTAAAAACAATTTCTAATAAGTGTTTTTTAAATATATTTGAAATCAATGAGCCTGTATTTTACCCTAACTATTAAATGCCATTGGTTTTGACATATGGTTTCTTTAATTATTCTAATTAATATTTCATTTTAACAAATAAATCATAATTGTATTAATTTATGAAGTACAATGGGATGTTTTATAGATGCATACGATGTAGGATGAGTACATCAAGCTAATTAACACATCCAGCACTTTGCTTAACAGTTTTTGAGGTGATACATTTGAAATTTCTTCGTTATTTTTAATTATATATCATTATTGACCTCTTTCCATGAACTTTCCATCTGAATGGTTTTCAAGATGCTAATGAAGAAAGAAAACTGATTCTTTCCTCTCTTATTAACAAAAACAATGAACTTATGATGAATTTTCCAAAATTTTGCCAGGGATTATTACAAGTTTCTATCCTAATAAGGGCTATCATGTGCCTTGTACTTTACAAACACCACTGCTAATCTGCACACAAACATTTTCTTTAAATTTATTCTGCTATGCAAGAAGGTAGAGTGGCTAAGTCAAGGTCTAAAGTAACTAACTTATTCCTACATGTTACTTTCATTCCTCCTAATTGCTCATTCTTTTCTTGTCCCTTCTTCTCTTTACTGTCTGGGACCCAGCTCCCTAGAGATTTCAGATGATATTAGATGCTTGAAATGGAAACAGTAAACCCCCCACACACACGATCACCAGATATTTTACAAAGATGATGGTGTGTTTCATTGGGAAATGAATAACCTTTTCAATATGTTGTGCAGGATAAATTTCCCATTAGTATAAAAAACAATTTTTATGTCCCTTACATCGTCATACATAAAGATATTATTTAAGAAAGGAAATATATTCAAACTGAAATAATTACAACTGTATCCCACAGAAGAATTGATAATACCTAATATTTGTGAGAAGATAGAGTAATTAAAACTGTCATCTATTAATAGTAGAAGTATAGATTAGTAAACTCATTTTGGAAAATTATTTGCAGTATATCCTAAAGTTAAGCATTCATATTCATATTACTTATGACTAAGTAATTCCTTTTCTGGATCTATGCAACCAAAATGAGTTTTAGAACTAATGCAGGACTTAAAATAATGTTCAAGTCAAATTATTTATAGTAGTCCAAACTGGAAGCTGCCAAAATGTCCATTAATATTAGAATGGTAAAAAAAAAAAAAATAGAATGGTGCTGAACACATGTAGAAGATTGAAACTGGACCCACACCTCTCACCATTGACAAAAATTGATTCTTTCTGGATAAAAGATTAAATTAAAGACATGAAGCTATAAAAACTCTAGAAGAGAATGTGAGGGGAAATGCTTGATAGTATTGACCTGGGAAAAGATTTTGTAAGGAAGATCCCCCTGGAAATTTCAGCAACATCAAAAATAAATAAATGACATTTGATAAAGGTAAAAAACTTTTGTGCCACTAAGGGTAACACATCTAAAGCAAACAGATTGTCTTCAGAATGGGAGAACATTTGTGCATGTTACAAATGTGACAAAGGCCTGATAACAAGAATCTACAGAGAGAACACAAATTAATCAACAATAAAAGAGCAGACAACCCAATTTATTTGTGGGCAAGAGACTTGAACAGAAAATTCCCTGAAGATGACAGATGAATACCCAAGAAGAACATCAAAAAAAAAAAAATGCACATCATATTTAATCATCAAAGAAATGCAAATCAAAACTACTCTGAGATATCGCCTAACTCAAATAAGATTAGCCCATATCACAAAGTCCCCAAACTGCAGATGCTGGGGTGGATGTGGAGAAAAGGGAACACTTCTACTCTGCTGGTAGGATTGCAAACTAATACAACCTTATGGAAATAAGTATGGACCATTCTCAAAGAACTAAAAGTAGATCTTCCATGTTATCCCCCCATCCCATTACTAGGTATTGACCCAGAAAAACAAAAATAATTTTCCCACAAAGACATTTGCGCCAGAATGTTTATTGCAGCTTAATTTATAATTGTCAAGTCATGGAAGCAACCCAAATGCCCATCTACAAATGAATGAATTAACAAACTGTGGCATATGTATACAATGGAGTCTGATGTAGCCATAAGATGGAGACTTTACATTTTTTATGTTTACCTTGATGGAGTTGAAACACATTCTTTCTAGTAAAGTATCTCAAGAATGGAAAAAAAAAATCCAAAGTTATCAATACTAATATTAAACAAACATATAAACAATTACACACCCACACAAACAATAAACCAGAAATATAGTTCAGCTAGGGAGGAGGGAGAGGAGAGAGAAGGAAAAGGGAAGGGCAATTGGCAGCAGGGCAGGAGGAGGAAGGGCAATAGGCAGAATTTTACCTAATGGTGAAGGGATCAAATACAACTTGAACTTTACCTTGGAAGTGAGAACAAAGTAACCTAAAAAGTTGTACCTTCATACTAATTTGAAATTAAAAAAAAAAAGTAGATTTAACAAATAAATTGTGAATTGTTCTAACACTGATAATCAGCATAACAATAAAAAGTACAAGGAGATGAATAAATGCCTCATACAATTTCATGACCAAAAGAGGCCAGAAATAAAAGATACATAATCTGAGGCTTCCTTTATATAAATTTAATCCATATTTAAAAAAATATATAAAACTGATCTATATTGGTCAGGGGCAATGGCTTACACATGTAATCCTAGCACTCTGGGAGGCTGAGATGGGCAGATTGCTTGAGCTCAGAAGTGTGAGGCCACTAAGGTAAGATGAGGCTTTTGAATGCAACAGATACCTGGCCTGAGTTATTGCATCTGGTCAGCCAACCTGTGCCTCTTTAGAGAACAATCCACCAAAGAAAACAGAAAAGATGTAAAGCCTCCCCCTTTTTATGTCTGCATTGTATTCCATGGTATACATATACCACAATTTGTTTATCTATTCATGCGTTGATGGATATTTAGGCTGCTTCTACAAATTGGCTATTGTGAATTGGGTTGCAAATGTCTTTGTTGTAAAATGGTTTTTGTTCATCTGGGTAGATAACTTGTAATGACATTGCAGGATCAAATGGTAGGGCAACTTTTAGATCTTTGAGAATTCTCCATACTACTTTTCAGAAAAGCTGTATTAGTTTTCAGTCCCACCAGCAGTGTAGAAGTGTTCCTTTCTCTCCACATCCATGTAAACATCTGCAGTTTGAGGATTTTGTGATATGGTCTAATCTTACTGGAGTTAGGTGATATCTTAAAGTGATTTTGATTTGCATTATTCTGATGATTACAGATGATAAGCATTTTTTCATTTGTTTTTAAGCCATGCACCTGTCATCTTCAGAGAACTTTCTGTTCAAATCTCTTGCTCACAAAGAAATGAGATTATTTGTTCTTTCTTATTGACTAATTTGAGTTCTCTGTGGAATCTAGTTATCAGACCTTTGTCAGAAACATAACCTGCAAAATCTTCCCCCATTCTGAAGGATGTCTGTTTTCTTTACTTACTGTGCCCTTAGCTGAGCAGAAGGACGGTGAATTTGCTGTCCTTTATTGCTCGATTGGATCATGGTAATGTCATTTTGGTGTTGCTTCAGTTGCCGGGGGTGTCATCCTCATGAAATATTTAGCCAGGCAAATTTGTTCAGGCATTTTCCCTGCACTCTCTTATAGTATTATTGTAGTTTCATGTCTTAAGTTTAAATATTTTATCCATTGAAAATCAATTTTTGTTAATGATGAAAAGTGAGGATTAGGTTTCAGTCTTCTACAGGTGACTAGCCAGTTCTCTTAGCACCATTTGTTAAAAAGTCAATCTTTTCCCCAGTGTATGCTCTTGTTAGGTTTATCAAACATTAAATGACCATATGTCCTTGGGTTTATCTCTAGGTTCTTTATTCTGTTACATATATCTACCTTTTCATTTTTGTACCAGTACCATGCTGTTTTGATCACTACAGATTTAATCTGAAATCTGGTAATGAGATGCCTTTTGATTTGTTTTTATTTATAAATAATATATTAGCTATTCAAGGTTATTTCGGATTCCATATACAACAATGTGCTATTTTTTCAAGTTCTTTAAAGTATGACATGGGTGCTATGACAGGGATTGCATTAAATCTGTAGATTACTTTGGGTAGTATGTACATTTTAACAATGTTGATTCTTCCCAGCCATGAGCATGGTATATTTTTGCATTTGTTAATATCTTCAGCTATTTGTATTCTCAGAATTTCATAATTCTTTTTATAAAGATCTTTCATGTCCTTTGTTAGTTGAATTCCCAAATATTTCATCTTCTTTGGCACTACTTACTGTAAAGGAAAACAGTCTTTGACTATATTTTCAGCTTGACTGTTTTTGGTATATAGAAAAGATACTAATGGGCGGCGCCTATGACTCAGTGAGTAGGGCATCGGCCCCATATACTGAGGGTGGTGAGTTCAAACCCGGCCTAGGCCAAACTGCAACAAAAAATAGCTGGGCATTGTGGTGGGCACCTGTGGTCCCAGCTACTCAAGATGCTGAGGCAAGAGAATCACCTAAGCCCAAGAACTGGAGGTTTCTGGTGAGCTGTGATGCCATAGCACTCTACCAAGGGTAACAAAGTGAGACTCTGTGCCTAAAAAAAAAAAAAAAAAATAAGTATTAAAAAGAAAGCTACTGATTTTTAAGTATTGATATTTATTTTGTATCCTAAGATACTGCTATATTTATTTATTGATCACTTCAAAGAGTTTTGTAGTTGAGTCCCTGGGGTTTTCCAAGTATAAAATCATGCCATCAGTGAAGAGTGAGAATTGGACCTCCTCTGACACCATTTGAATGCCTTTGATACCCTTCTCTTGCCTGATTACCATGGCTAGGACTTCCATTACTACATTGAATAGCAGTGGTAACCAAGTGCATACGTGCCTAGTTCCAGCTCTGAGTGGAAATGTTTTCATTTTACTACATTCAGTATGATATGTTTTCTGTATATGGCCTCTACGGCTATGAGTTTTCTGTATATGGCCTCTATCAGTTTAAGAAATGTCATATCTAAGCCCATTTTCTTAATTGTTTTAATCATGAAATAATGTTGAATATTATCAAAATGCTTTTCTGCATCAATTGATAGAATCATAGGGTCTTTGTTTTTTATGTTATTTATGTGGCATATTATATGTATAGATTTATGTATGTTGAAGCAACCTTGTAAGCTTGGGATGCAATCAACTTGATTGTTGTGTATATTTTTTTATGTATCATTGAACTATGCTTGCTATGATATTATTGAAGATTTTTGCAACAATATTCATGAATAATATTAGTCTATAGTCTTCTTTCCTTGTTGGATGCTTTCCTGGTTTGGGGATTAAGATGATATTGGCTTCATAGAATGTGATGGAGTATATTCCTTCTTTTTTTATATTTTGGAAAAGGTTATATAATATAGGAAAAATTCCTGTTTAAAGGTTTGGTAGAATTCTGATGTGAAGCCATCTAGTCCCAGACTTTTCCTTTTGGGGAGATTTTTTATTGTTGATGCTATTTCAGCACTTGGTAGAGATCTATTCAAAATTTTCTATTTTTTCTAGTTGGGTCTAGGAAGGTGGCCTGCTTCTAGGAATTGGTCTATATCCTCCAGATTTTATAATTCTGAGAATAGAGGTTTTTGCAGTAATCGTTGAGGAATTTTTAATTTTTCTTTATTAAATAATAACTGTGTACATAAATGCATTTATGGGGTGCAATGTGTTAATTTGATATGCAATGTGGAACACTTACATTGAACTGATTAACATAACCATCATCTCGCTTGCTTATTTGTTATGGTAAGACATTTATACTCTATTCTTAATAGTTTTGAAATGTGCCATTACATTATGCACACTAGGTGAGGTCCCCCAAAATACCCTTTCTGTTCTCAACCTCCTCTCTCCCCTCCCTTCTCCTTCCCTTTCCCTCCTTCTTTTTGGACTACAGGTAAGTCTTACCATTTGTATGAATGTATAGGTAATTATGTATTTGTTTAATAGTAGTATTGAGTACATTGGATAATTTACTTCCATTCTTGAAGTACTTTACTAAGAAGAATATGTTTCAGCTCCATCCAGTAAGCATAAAAGATGCGAAGAATCCACCTTTTTATGGCTGCATTGTATTCCCTGCTGTACATATACCACAATTTGTTAATCCAGTCATGAGTTGATGGGCATTTGGGCTGCTTCAATGCCTTGGCAATTATGAATTCAGCTGCAATAAATACTCCAGTGCAAATTCCTTTCCTGTAAAATTATCTTTGATCATCTGGGTATATACCTAGTAGAGGAAGTGCAGAATCGAACTGTAAGTCTACTTTTAGTTCCTTTAGTAGTCTCCTAACTTCTTTCCAAAAAGGATGTATTAGCTTACATTCCCACAAGCAGTGTAAAAGTGTTCCCTTTTCTCCACATCCCCACTAACATAAATAGTTTTGGGACTTTGTGATGTGAGCTAACCTTCCTGAAGTTAGATGATATCTCAAAGCAGATTTGATTTGTATTTCTCTGATGATTAAAGATGGTGAGCAATTTTTCATGTGTTGGTATGTCGTGTGCCTCTCTTCTTCAGAGAAGCTTCTGTTCAAATCTCTCGCCCACAAATAAATGAGGTTATTTGTTCTCTTCTTATTGATTAGTTTGAGTTCTCTGTGGATTCTAACTATCAGAACTTTGTCAGAAACATAACCTGCAAATATCTTCTCCCATTATGAGGGCTATATATTTGCTTTATTTACCATGCTCTTGTCTGTGCAGAAACTTTTTAGTTTGATCAGATCCCAATACTATATTTTTGAGATTGCTTCAAGTGCCTGGGGATCACTCCTCATAAAATATTTTCCCACGCTGATTTCTTCAAGCATTTTCCTTGCACTCTCTTATAGTATTTTATGTTTCATGTTTTAATTTTAATCTTTTATCTACTGAGAGTCAATTTTTGTTAATGGTGAAAGGTGAGGGTCCAGTTTCATTCTTCTACAGGTCGTCAGTTAGTTCTCCCAGCATCATTTTTTAAATAGGGAATCTTTCCTCCAGTGAATGTTTTTGATAAGCTTATCAAAGATCAACTGACAATAAGTGGCTGAGTTCATCTTTTAGTTCGGTTCCATAAATCTAATTCTGTATTTTTGTGCTGGTACCATGTTGTTTTGATCTCTATAAAGTTATAGATTATATAGCCTGAAGTCTGCTAAAAAAAAAAAAACAAAACACCTAAGTTGTTTTTATTTATGAGTAATGTTTTTTCTTCTGTTTCCATGTAAAATGAAGTACTATATTTTCTAGCTTTTAAAAATACGACAATGGTGCTTCAATAGGGATTGAATTCAATCTGTAGATTGCTTTGGATAGTATGGACATTTTAACAATGTTGATTCTTCCCATCCACGAGCATGGTTTGTTTTTCCATTTAACATCTTCAGCTATTTATTTTCTCAGAGTTTCATAATGCTCCTTATAGAAATCTTTCATGTCCATTGTTAGGGAAATTCCCTGCTATTTTTGTCTTCTTTGGCACTACTCTACAAGGAATAGATTCCTTGACTATATTTTCAGCTTGACTATTGTTTGAATATATAAATGCTACTGATTTGTAAGTATTGATTTTGTATCCTAAGACCTTGTTGCATTCTTTGATCGCTTCTAAGACTTTTGTAGTTGAGTCACTGGGGTTTTCCAGGTATAAGATCCTTTCATCCACAAAGACTGAGAGTTTGATCTCCTCTGACCTGACCTAGATGCACTGATCGTTTTTTCTTGCCTCATTGCCATGGCTAAGACTTTCATTACTATGAATAGCAGTGGAGACAATGGGCATCCTTGCCTAGTTCCAGATCTCAGTGGAAATGTTTTCAATTTTACTCCATTCAAAATGATATTGGCTTTGGGTTTTCTGTAGATGGCTTCTATCAATTTAAGAAATCATCCATCTAAGCCTGTATTATTAAGAGTTCTGATCATGAAAAGATGCTGGATATTATCAAATATTTTTCTACATCAGTGGAGAGAATCATGTTATCTTTGTTTCTTATTTTATTTATGTGGTGTATTATATTAATAAGTTTATGTATGTTGAACTAACCTTGTAACCCTGGGATAAAATCAACTTGATCATGATGTATAATTTTTTTGATGTGTTGTTGAAATCTGTTTCCTAAGATCTTATGAAATATTATTACATCAATATTCATTAATGATGTTTGTCTATAGTTTTCTTTCTATGGAGGATCCTTTCCTTGTTTGGAGACCAAGGTGGTATTTGCTTCATAGACTGTGTTGGGAAGTATTCTTTCTTTTTCTATGCTTTGGAAATGGTTACATTATATAGGTACTTATTCCTCTTTAAAATTTTGTTAGAATTCTGATGTGAAGCTATCCAGTCCCAGACTTTTCATTTTAGGGAGATTTTGTATTGTAGGTGCTACTTCAGCGCTTGATATAGGTCTATTCAACATTTCCAATTTTTTCTGGCTGAATCTAGGAAGGTGACATGCTTCCAGGTTTTGATCCACTTCCTCCAGATTTTTATTTTCTGAAAATAGAGTTTTTTGTAGAAATCATTAATGATTTTTTTAATTTCTAAGGTGTCTGTTGTTATTTATCCTTTAATGTTTCTGAGTGATGATATTAGAGATTTTCCTTTTCTGTTTCTGGTTAGGTTGGCCAAAGGTTTATCAATTTTATTGAGCTTTTCAAGAAACCAACGTCTTGTTTTGTTGAACAGCTGAATGCTTCTTTTGTTCTCAATTTCATTTAATTTTGCTTATTTTTTTCTACTTGGTTTGGAGTTAGAATGTGTCGGTGTCGGTGTCGCCGCGCCGCCGACCAGCAGAGACGAGGACACCAACAAAGGCTTCACAAGACTTTATTGCAGGAGAGCTCGGAGCACAGCATTCTTTTCCTCCCGGGTGATTCTTCTTCTTCCCTTTGTCCTC
>CAUYPK010157209.1:0-27286 GCA_963574355.1 Loris lydekkerianus
AGCTCAATTCTTACGTGAGTGGCTGAGCGGTCATTTAATTACATGCATCGACTATCAAAAGTAAAGTATCATTATTGTCTCTCCTGCTCCCCCCTCCTCCTCCCCCCTCTCCCTCTCCCCTCTCCCTCTCCCCCCTTTTCTCCTTTGTGAGCTGGGCCTACTTCCAACTCTGTTTGGAAGTGCTCTAAACTGTCTCTACGTTCTTTCTGAACAAAATCACTCCTCCTTACTCTAAGACTTGTGCAGGTCACTTTTGTTCTCTACTCTTGCTGCTTGTTCTCCAGTTTTATCCTGGTCCTTTCCTTTTTGCTTTTAATTACCACTGTGCTTACTACTGTGCTTCTGTTAAACTTTCTAACTCAGTAGAGTCATTGAACCGGGTCAATTGGGCTTGGGAAACCAGGATCTCTGGCCCCCAACAGGGAAGAAGAAAGAGAAGTGAGAGAAAGGAAGAGAAAAAAGGGGAAGAACGGGAAAGGAAGGGAAAAAGGAAGTAAAGCAGGAAGTAAAGCAGGAAGAAAAGGGGCAGGGGGGGGGGCGGAAGAAGTCTTTTTTCTAGTCCCCAGCAGCCTGTCCTTGGGACGAGAGGGAGGACTGTCTGGAATGCAGGTTTAAACTGTGGCAAGCTTTTCTTTTTCATGAGAGAAAATACCAGCTTCAGACTAAACTCAAACTTATAACTCTGTGAAAATGTGAGGAAAGAAAGGGTGGGCCAAAGCAAGTTGGCAGCCAAGACTACTAAGCGGCAACACACAATGATAGGGAGTATATTCATTTTGTATTGGCGTGTAACAACTTGCTGCAAACTTAGCAGCTTCAAACAGATTTATTGCATAATTTCCAGGGCTCCCAGGAGTCTTGACACAGCTTTTCTGAATCCTCTGCTCATTCTACCAACGATGTAATCAAGGTGTCAGCAGAGTTTGATTTTCATATGAACTTGAGGTCCTTTTCCAAGCTCATTCAGATTGTTGGCAGAATGCAGTTCCTTGAACTTGTAAGGTTGATGCCTCTGTTCTTTTCTTAGCTTTTAGCAAGGAGTCCTCAGCTCTAAAAGGCCAACCTGAGTCCCTAGCCACATGGCCCTCTTGCAACTTGGCAGCTTCAATGCCAGCAGGAGTCATCACAGTATGGTGATTACCCCATCACCTTGCTCTTATAACATAATTAAAGCAAGGGAGCACCTGGCCAGCATAATCTCAGGTCCTTACTCTAGTTTACAGG
Organism: Loris lydekkerianus; assembly: GCA_963574355.1. Lineage (NCBI taxonomy): Eukaryota > Metazoa > Chordata > Mammalia > Primates > Lorisidae > Loris > Loris lydekkerianus. The sequence continues at coordinate 1,225 of CAUYPK010157209.1, forward strand.
GCCTATACACCAAAGGGCTAGAATCTTGAGAGTTCTGACTACCTTACAAGGTTCTGGCAAATACTTTAAAAAGGCTGACTCATTCATCACTTTAATAGGAGGAAAAAGTATGGACTTTTCCCTTGTGGTGGTTCAGATTATTAGTCAAAGAGCTTCTCACTATGGGTTAGGAAGCCACAGACTCATTGACGGAAGAACTCCAGGAAAATGAGAACCCAGAGTGATGGAACTCTGGGCAGTTGCCTGGAAGTTTGGGGGCACAAAATTCCTCCGCTTTCCCCAACAAAAGAAAATCCGTTTCTTTCCTATCAAGGACACTAAGATCCAACAAAAACATCATGCCAGTCACTGCTACTGATGACCGCCAGGCCTGGGAAGCCTCCAGATGCCCTCTGACTTCATCCTGATCTCGCCCACCCTGCCGTCTGTTTATCATTACCTTGTTCTGCAGTGTACTCAGCCAGGGGGAGCTCTCTCAGCAATATATCTTGTAGTTGTGCCGTGTTTTTACTTTACAAAAACAGAATTCTCCTGTGTACAACTTGTTTTCATTAATAATCTTGATTTATCTATGTTGGTATATGTAGCTGTAACTTCGTTCATTTTCACTGACATTTTTACACAATTGAAGCATATTTTCCTGCTGAATATTTTTGTTCCTAGTTTTCTAATTATAAACAAGTGACCACAAATGTTCTTGCACATGTTCTCTGATGGAAATGTATATGTTTCTCTAAGAAGTACACCTAGGGATGGAGCTGCTGGGTCATGGCATATGCACTCTTTCAGCTTTACTAGATAATGCCAAATTTCCCGAAGCATTTCTACCAAATCATGTGTGCGACAGCAAACCCTACTCGCTCCAGAACCCGTTGACACTTTATATTGCTGATGCTTTAATATTGCCACTCTGGAGTATCTTACCAATGATTTTAATTTACATTTCCCTGATCAGTTGGTAAGATTTAGCATCTTTTAAAGGGAGATTCCTATTTCCTCTGCTCTGAAATGCTTGCTCATGTTAAGGCCAAGTCCTCAATCAGCTTTAGCAGAAATTAGCTATTTTTATTGCTATTTGAACTGTCTTGTCTTCTCAACTGCTTATAAATTTGAGAGGAAGAGGTATTTTATGTCTTTCTGAAGACATAAACAATTTGACGACAAGAAAGGGGGAGGAAGTGGGGGAAGGGGCTGTGGCAAGCTCTCACCTAACAGGTACAGTGTAGGGATATAGGGCTCACTTCTGGGCTGTGAAGGGCTCGACTGTAATCTGCACTTTACCTACAAACACAAATGTAACCTAATTGTAGGCACCCTTATATTTGCAAGTTTAGGACTTAAATATACATTCTAGTATTTTGAAGTGCTGGAATACATTATAGAGGGTAACATCAAGTTAGAAGATGGCTTGTCCTTCCTAGGTTTATCACAAGTTAGCTTAGCTATGATTTTAGAGATAAAGGCCAACTTATTATATGACATGTTAACATGTTATGGGGATCCTCGTGGGTGTATGTCAGTCAATGCTCAGCGTGAATGAACTGATGTGGCAGAGGGAGACGACACAAACCTCAAACTTGAGAATTTGTTCTACACAAAACTTACTGTTAAATGTTGCTTTGGTTCATTTCACCTTTGAAAGACTTGCTATGTTTGCAGTACCAAAAAAGTTATTCACCTCACTAAAACGTTTAGAACTTAGTAGTTAAAAAGGAACCAGAATTATCCCAAATGTTTAGTTTGGATGGTAATTTTGAGTAGGCACAGTATTATCTAAAATAGATAAGTTGCCTAAATTCATCAAATCTTCTGCTTCAGTGTTTCAAAAAGTGTTTTCTATGGCTTGCCAGGTCAGCCGGATGTAAACGGGGGTTATTCAGTAAAGGGTTCATGGCTTTAATCGGTTTGGGAAGTACGACGGTATCAAAATTAAACCAGTTAATCAGTCTTCACAGAGCCTTTCTATTGTCAAATGGTGGTTTCCAAGAAAGGATACTGTACACAACGTTTCCCAAACATTTCCCCCCAGAATACCTGAAATGCCTACATGCCAAGGAATTACATTGGAAAATGTGCAGTTCTGCTTGGATTCTTACCTGTATCTACTTTAGTGTCTTACAGTAGTAAGACTGTTTCCTAAATTAAGTGATATCAAGAAATATTCTTGGATTTAAATTTTATCAGTTTTATAATTACGAAGTACATAAGTATTTATAAGAAAAATTCACAATCCTGAAACTACGAAATTCTTTAAAAATGATTCAACTTAATTAAAATGCTAATCTAAAGTTCTGTCATCAATTGCAGTTTATACTAAACAGATTTTTAAATTCCAAAGCAATAATGGAATTCCATTTATAAAAATATGCTGCCTTTTATGTTAATAGATGAGAGAAAATATGAAAACCATTTATTACTATTGAATACACAAAATACATTTGAAGATTTCCACTGGAAATGTTCTTATTTAGAGCCAATTTGTAAAATGAAAGCTCTTTAAAATCAATTCATTATGGTCTTTTATGTGTAAATGCAAATCCTGTATTTGTGATCTGCCATAGAGAATTCTATAAAGAGGGTGCTTTCTGAGGAGCTGGGACACAAAATGACTGGGATTGCCCACGTGGGATCTATGAGAGGCTGACACGCCCGCACGGAGGCTGAATACAAATTTAATTTGGTTTATAACCTCAATTTCTTAAGATTGACAGCTGAATTAAATAATGCCAGGCTATTCGTCTCATTTATTTCTTTTTGAATAGTTACTGGCTTTTACCTGCTGGTTTTTGTTTTTGTAGAGACAGTCTCACTTTATCGCTCTCAGTAGAGTGCTGACATCACAGCTCACAGCAACCTCCAGCTCCTGGGCTTAGGCGATTCTCTTACCTCAGCCTCCCAAGTAGCTGAGAATTAGTTACTGGCTTTTAAAGGTATAATCAACCAAGTTCAGGTGCTAGGGGAAATTTTCTAAAAGCTCTTGTGTAAGCTCAAAGTTTAGCTTATTTTTTTTTGTAGCAAAACAGGCTTTTCACTGGTTACAAGGTTATTTCTAGGTTGCAACATTCCTGCTCTCCCTTGGATTCTCCTATTCTGTCTTGCCAGCCATAATCAAACAGAAAGGACACGAATCTGTAGTTGAAAAATTAGCAGCAGGCAAAAACTACATGCACCCCATTGGTTATAAAGATAGGCTGGCCCCTCTGCATCAAGGACCAAAATGGAAACGTGAAAGAATTTCAATGACTTAACGGCCCTCTTTGAGCATGAAATGTTTTTAGCTTCCTGTGACAATTCTGGGCTTGGTAAAATGTAATGCGACAGGTATAATGGGCACTTCTGAGGCTGGCATTTACTTTTGAAAACGGAACACTGTGGACCTTCAGTAAAGCACCAGCCTGCAGGTAGTCATTTAGCCAGGTACTGGGGACTCAGATGTCTTTGGAGAACAGGAAATTTGGTGAAGAAATGAAAGTGCTATGAAGGAGCCAATCAGCATAATTGAGTCAAGCTGCCCAGACTCCACAGTTGGTCTAAAATGAAAAATGTGACACTTCCCTGCATCTAATCTCCCTCAAATTCCTTGGAATTTTGATAATTTGCTCTTTATTATATGCTGTGACATTCTCTTCCCTCTTCAAATTTCACCATGGCACTGATTTTAGAATGTTTGAGATCATTAAGGTATCTGAAGACACATCCTCCCTCCAAAAAGTCACATCCAAAAATGAGGGATATGAATCCTCTCTCTCGGCAGTCCTACTTTATAAGGATAGTAATGACATATTTCACAAATCTATACATTTCCAGCTGGAAATACTAGTTGAAATATTTCAAATTGGCTCTTTCATGACTGGCAGGACAAACATAAACAAGAAAATGAATTATCTTTGGTTCAGACAACACTCCAAGTATCTTAAAAACTAGAAAACAATCTTCTCTTCCAAATTAATATTCAATCTGTGATCAAGCCCTAATCTCCAACATTCACTGGTTAATAGGAAAGTATCCAAACCATGGACATAATGTTAATAATCCAAACACACTATATACAATTGAGTTAGTAAAGCTGGCCTTGAAAAGCTTTCGTTCCCCTATCCTAGTGTCCTACCATGGGTGTCCTAGCATTGAGTATCCACTTTCAATCTTCTGTTTACCCCTCTCTTCTATCAAAACCTCTTTGTGTGTACTATGCCTTGACCTCCAAAAGGGACATGGTGAAATATTTTCCTGCAAGAAGCAGTTCATCTTTCTGTAAGCCCTGTTTAGAACTGGCACTTACACTTGCTCTGATGCCCTGTGAGCACCTGAAACCCAGTTCAACATCTCCCTCCACCCACTCCCTCCTTCCACCTGTTTCTTCAGAGTTCTATATCTTAATTAGGGAATCATGCTCCACTCATTTATCTAATTTAGAATCACACAAGTTATCACATTTTAGTGGAATTACTTGTTCATTTCATTCACAAGACTGCGATTTCCTTAGGGGAATATGAACCTTTCTAGAATACAAGAAATAAACTTTGTTCTCATAAATGAACAGAGTTGATGGAGATCATACTCTAAAGCCATCAACTGAGGCAATATTTGTTTCTTCAGTAGTTGCTTAGAGTGCCCTCACCCAAAGGAATGGTAGTGTTGGCAAAATTTCCATAACTAGTTATCCACTGTGCATGAAACCTTTATGAAAAATAGTACAGTTGGCCGGGTGCTGGGGCTCCTGCCTCTAATCCTAGCACTCTGGGAGGCCAAGCCAGGTGGATCGACTGAACTCACAGGTTCAAGACCAACCTGAGCCAGAGCAAGACCTCCACCTCATCTCTAAAAAGCCAGGCATTGTGGCAGGTGCCTGTAGTTCCAGCTACTTGGGAGGCTGAGGTTGCTGTGAGCTATCATGCCAAGGCACTCTACCAAGGGTGACAAAGTAAGACACTGTCTAAAAAATACATATAAATTGCTAAGTGTCTCATGAAACTATCACATGTGATACAGCCATATCTCTTGGTGACCCACCACCCATGAAGTTGATAGGACTCTTCTCAGTAACTCAGGCCACATCTCTCCTTTCCAAAGGATTCTTCAAAGCCCAGGAATTCTGGGCACATCTCATTTTTCAAGGTGGGACACACTTCACAAAGGCATGCAATTAAAAAGCAAACATTAGGATCAGAATGGGTGGGGTAACTCGCAATGCCCATCTATTCTAAAGAAAAGGCCATGGTAGAATTCAAGGTTTGGGCAGGGCAATGTTTGGCTTTGGAGGTCACCTTTGCACACCCAGAGCAGGTTTTAATTAGCCCAAATAACAGCTGGCTTGGTAAACTGATTCTTGCTGAATAAAGCAAACAAGAGGACTACTGAATCCAGTTGAACAAAAAAACTCAGAGCTAAAATATTTATTCTGACCTGAAATAAAAGGGTCCAAACTGGGCTCAGCTGTGTGCCACAGGAAAGCCTTTGGCGATGGGTGCCAGGTGGTAGTATCAGATAGCGCAGGGGATTTAATTAGTAAATGCAGCTGCAGCCTACACATAGCGACCAGTGGAGAGACACAGTCTGCGCATTCTGATCAACTTGGCCAGCACCAGCATCAACAGAATCTGCTGGAAAATCCCCTTGAGAATTTCAGATCACATCTGACAAATTGGTTTTACTTACAACAGCACTATTTCCAGGTCCTGGCAATGAGGGTTAATGAAGAACTTGCACATATCAGAGGCACAGTCATGACTCAGCCTACTGGTAATTTCACTGAGGTGTCCTGTAAATAACTATTCAGCTTTCCAGCTGGTTTGGAAGAAAAAAGGCTCCCCACATTACCTCACCAACAAGATAGGGTCTGCGATGGGATACGAGGACCAAGCTGCCAAAGCCTGGAAAGCAGAACCGAATTTGGTGTGTGATTATTAAGAAACAGAATATGTTGAAATAAAATCATACGGTGCTTTGGATGTGTGTAGGGGATGCTAGAGAATTCATTTAAAATTTTTCCCACTCACTCACCCTGGCTGCCCCACCGCCACTGCTCCACACACATCCTGATTAACAGTGACCCTCTGCCCTGCAGTCACTCTTCTTTGCCAGCTCCACGGTGCAGAGGTGGAGGCCCTGCACACAGCACCAAGGATACGCAGCCACAATGATCTGTCCCACGTGTGGAATTCAGCTGCGTGGAGGCATAGCGATGTGACTGTCCCCCTCCATGCATCTCCACCCCTGAGTATCCCAAACCAAACGATGGAGGCAAGGTCAAGGGTATCTGAAGAGTTAGTGCTTGTACTAGTTCCTACCACTATCTAAAACCTTGGCTAGAAAAAAGGTGTTAATTGGCTTTATGAGCTGACCGTGTCAATTTATTCCATGAGTTAGAGAACAGAGATATAAAACAATGTGGCTATTTTACGTTTGGGGTTGCCATTAGAAGCGATTACTTTGTTAAATGACACTGAACTGGAGTACCTTCTGTGCTGTTTTAGGAGCAGGTGGATTACAGTAAGCATTGCTTTCTGTGCTTAACCAACAGGGAAGAACAAGCAAAAATGTGTGGTTTTAAAGTACAAAGGACTTAAATCTTGAAGCTGGTCCTGGGCAGTCTATATATAGCCTTATTATCGCCCGCATTTTCTGACTCAGACTAATTTGTGGCCGGGGCAAGGGAGGGAGGTGCGATAACAACTAAAATCAACAGGTTCACTGCATTTCAAGAGGCCGCAGCGGCTGTGGCTGACTGCGGAGGATGAGTGATGAATGGAAAGGGCGAGGTCACAAATCTAGTAGAACTGAGATTCTTCAACACTATTTTCACTGAGGTGACAAAGTTGATTTGCATGCCATTAAAACACCACACACTGAATGTACCTCCAATGGCATGAGTAATACGTGGTCACACATTTTCAAAAACTCAGGTACATTTATCTGATTTTAAGTCTTCATATGTAAACTTGTGCATAATTGCATGTTCCATTCCAGCAAGAAAATATCAAAAACAACTATGAAAAAATGCAGTGAGCAAACTAATACATGGGCCTTAACATTCAACCAAGAGTAACCAGGAGTAAAGACCATCCTGGTGACAGACAAAACACTATAGAAATATAAAGTTACTCGATAATCACTTGCAAAGCGGTATTCTCTAAGACGACAGCCCGCACACAACGAACTGGCTGCTCCTCAGTCCCTGTGGCTTCTAATCCTCCCTACTTCCAACTGGGGTACCCTCGGGCTCATTCCACAGGACTTTCTCAATCACATTCACTCCCCTAGCTGCCTCATCCAGCCTACTGGCTGTATATATCTATATGCTGAGGATTCCTAAACTTTTACTTCCAGCCTATCTTTACACTGAGTTTCAGACTCATACCCAATTATGAGAGTGTGACAGCTTACCTTGCAGCAGCAGGGTGAGAGGCTGGAAAGGAGACAGCACAGGTGAAGCTGGGTTTGGGAGTTTTTTCCCCTTGGGTGTTGGGACTTATGGCACAATTATCTGGATTCACAAACATGAGTCACAGGCATAGTAGTACAGGCGAGACACGGCTTGCTAAGTCCAATCACAATAAGATCTCAAGCTTTATTAAACTATAGGCTCTGGGACCAGACTGTCTGCAGTAGCATAACCTCTAGCATGTCACAGGATTTCCTTCAAGGAAAATAATATCCCATTGCGTGCACATCATTTTCTTTATTCATCCGATGGACATGCGGGCTGCTTCCACCTCTGGCTGCTGTACCTATTGCCATAAACGTAGCTGTACAAGTATATCAAGCTCCTGCTTTCAATTCTTATATACCCAGAAGATTCCTGAATCATATGGTAATTCTATTTTTAGGAGTTTTTAATTAAAAATGTTTAACTTTATTTTTCATTGCCAAAGTTATTAAAGATGTTTTTAGTTTTTGGAGTAATCTCCATACTGTTTTCCATAGCAGCTGTATTACTTTACATTCCTACCAGGAATGCATAAGACTTGACAATTTCTCCACATCCTTGGAAATATTTTTTTGTTTTTTTTGAGATAGTGGCCATACTAATGAGGTGATATTTCATGGTAGTTTGGGTTTGGATTTCTCTTCTAATAGTGATGCTCAACATGTCTCCAGATGCTTAGCGGCTATTTGTATTTTCTCTGGGAACGTCTATTCAGATCCTTCGCCTCTTTTTTCACAGGGGTGGGTGGTTTGGTTTCTGTCCAGTCGTAGGAGTTCTGTGTGAACATTGATCTTCTCAGACATGTGATTTGAGATTTCCTTCCATGGTTGCCTTTCATTCTGTTGCTTGTTTCCTTTAAACCGATGTTCTAAAGTTGGAGGTCGTCCCATTTGTCTGTTTCTGCTTTCACTGCTTTTGGGGTCATGTCTAAAATCGATGCCAAATCCAATAAAACTCTCCCTCTGTCTACTTTTAGTTTTATACTTAGGTTCAAAGTATGCTTTTAAAAAAATCAGTTGATATATTTAAGCTTATCTTTCCTGCCCAACTTTATTCAATTCTGTAAAATTGGATGCATTTTTTTAAAATTATAGATCTAGCAGCCCTTCATTTAAAGCTTCTGGGTCTGAAGTCATACCCAGGAAAGTCTTCCCCACCCTGAGATTATAAATAAAAATTATCCAGATTTCTTGTAATACTTTCATAGTTTAATATTTTTACATTTTGATCTTTCTGTATTTTATGATTCCGTTTTGCATGTCCACATCCTATTGTTTTAAGGACCAGTCTAAACAACAGTTTTGTGGAAAACTTAAGTGCTTTTCGTGGTACCATTTAATACTCGTGAGAGATTCATAAACTACAAACTGTCTCATCTCCGCTGAGACCGAGTGACTGCACTTACTGAACACTCACCTGAGGTCACTTAGTGCCAGCCAGGATTTAGATACAGGCAAAGCTGGCTCCAGATCCTGTTCTTAACCATTCTGCTGTGCTGCCTCTCAAACACTTTATCTATAGCACCTTCCCACTGAGTTTGAGGGGCCTCTTTTCCATAAACCCTGGGAAATATGTACCTTTTGTGGCACATGTCACTTTTTTATCTCCAGAGTTAATGCATACCTTAAAAAGCAGCCTTCATGTCTAATTCACCTTATATTTTTCACAGAAAGTAATATTGAAAGCTCAACAAATACTTCCTGGGTGAATGAACAAGTTAGAAAGATGCTTTAAATGTAAATACATCAGTAAGAGTTCATATCAAATTCACAGTCAGTTATAACTGGTTGACAGATCATTTCCCAACAGTAAATCCTAATGGGGGGAGAAGAAAGACTTTAAGGGCTCTGATAACTAGTAATAGGTAAAAAGGGGGCAGAGCTGGGGGTGTTCATTTATTGGTATAATTTTTAAATAGTGGGACCTGATATATAAACATAGTAACGAACGTCATGTTTTCCTCTCATTGGAAAAGCTGGTTTTGTTTGCTGTGAAACTAAATTTTCAGTTCCTTGGGTGTTTTCTTGCAATCTAGTCCATAGGATATTCCGAGAATCAGCTAAATAATTGGTCTGTGATTTTTAGAATAATAGCTGACATGAACAAATGATTAGACTTAATCAGAAATTTTAGTTATAGATCTTAAATCTTAATAGTTTGAAGTAGATTCAAGTCATGTTCCTGAAATTAAAATTCCTAAGATCTAAATGGGTTTTAAACTCTTCTGCAGAAGTGAAATTAGCTTTCAATGAGCTGGTGTTACTGTTTCCTGAAAGAAAACACCCAGCACAGCCTCTGCGGTGGTCACTGATGGATTAAAGAGTTATTTCGTCAGATACCTTTGAGCTGTGTGAAGTGTTGACAGCAAACAAATCCAGTCACTCACCACAGCGCTACTGGGGAGAAATTTCCAAAATGATTCCAGTGAACTTGCCATCAAAACAAATGACTATTTCCAATTGTTAAATTTCCCTAGTATATCTTACAAAAATGAGAAGGCTAGATGCTGGGATATAGTTCTTGTTATACAAATCAATGTAATCTGTATAAAAGACATAAAAAATATTTCCATTGGAAACTTATTTTTAAAGGTCTCTAAAAACTTTTTTACCCCCCAAATTCATCACACTTCTCCCTCATTCTTCTTGACCTTGCTCACTGGGCAGCTGTGTGTATTTTTACTGGTCATTTTCTGAAACTTTTCTTAGCTTCTGACATATGCAAGTTCTTAAATTGCTTCTGACCTGTCTGAATGCTCCTTTACCGGCTCCCATGCTGGGTCACAGTAATCTCCATTTTCCGGTGTTTCTCAGAGCTCTTTGCTTCCCTATCCTCAGCGCTTTTCTCTTTAAGACCTATCTGGAATTACAGCCTCAATTTAGAATTCTTTAATGGGAATATCTGTTTGTAGCACTGACCCATTATCCAATTTCTGACTCATAACTCTAATTACTTAAGCCCATGTGTATTTGAATGTGTCCCCACTATCTTAAACCAGACAAGTCCAAAACAGAGCGTACTACACCAGAGAGCCATCCTCCTTGGTCACACGCCAAACCCACTGAACATCTAATGAGCTGGATTCTGTGAATACAAAGGTGGACATGACAAATATCTGCTCTGGGATATCTTAGAGTTTGGGGAAGGAAAAATACCTATAAATCAACTTATAATACAAACACCCAAGACTTGGAAGCCATAACTGCCACTTTCAGGGCTATGAACATGTCATCTTTTAAGGAAGCAATTTGTGTGTGGCTTCTCCCGATTCTGAGAAGGACACTTCTGGTGAGGCAAAGTTCTGAAGCAGATTACAGATGAGGCTTCAGACTCACATACTGGCCGTGTAACCAGGCACGTGAGCTGGACTAGTTAAAGTTGCTCACTGGCTGATCTCAGCTGAACTCTGGGGAATGACAGGAGGCTGTGTCCTTCCTGAGGTCACAGAGTGGCTGCTTGCCCATAGTGGTTATGCCTGCCACAGTGGTAATCTCCTGAGAGTGTGACAGCTTACCTTGCAGCAGCAGCAGGGTGAGAGGCTGGAAAGAAAACAGCACAGGTGAAGGGGTGCCCTGGGAGGCTACAGCTGGGTTTGGGAGTTTTTTTCCCCTTGGGTGTTGGGACTTACAGCACAATTATCTGGATTCACTAACATGAGTCACAGGCACAGTAGTACAGCGAGACATGGCTTACTAAGTCCAATCACAATAGGATCTCAAGCTTTATTAAACTATAGGCTCTGGGACCAGACTGTCTGCAGTAGAAACTGAGCTAGGCCATTTTCAAGTGTGGCCTTGAGCAAGTTAACCTCAATCTCTTCACCTATAAAAATGGACCTATGAACAGTTCCTTTGTCAAACAGGGTAGTTGTAAGAATTAAGTTTTCCAATGTACAATGAACAAAGTACAGGCACGCAAAATGTGCTAAAAAAGTAAGCTATTTTTAGTGTTTTTATATTTTACCCAAAATTATATCAAAACTGCATTTGTTTTCTAGGAGTTAGCAGCTATATCTCTGAGCAGCCCTTACTGAGAAGACAGTTCTTTTCACCACCAGCTTTTTTTAAGACTTAAAAACTGAAAACTATTCTCTTACCAGGTCAAGTTATTTAAAAAATCATGTACCTTTATAACTATTAAGTTCAATTATGAAATGACTCCTAGGCGACCTGTCCATTCTGCACCTCCCAAGATCACATAACTTTTCACCGACTGTGCTTAACAAATAACCCCTGTGTAGTAGTGATATGACTTAATGGTCAATATTCTTCACAAAAATTTACACCGAAGAAATGACTTCTAATCGAATACTGCCAATACATTTATTTATTCTTGCTCAATTTCCTAAAACGTGGCTCCAAGTCTCCGCAGATAGCTCCTCACAGAAACCTGCCAAAACCTTCTCTCAAAGTCCTTTTGAATTCTGTGACACTGATAAATGAGTTACCTTTGATTTTCTGAGAAGGAAAAAGAGGGGAAAGGTATAATGACAAGAACCACATCAGATTAAACACCTTTGTGCTTTCCCCCAGTTCTATTAATTTATATATGCTTTTTCCTATAGGCAAATACATACTCTAGCAGGGGTGATAATAAAAATATTAGCATCTGTGCCTTGTTCTAATTGGAATAGTGAGTCCTGAGTGAACCCATCCTGTTAAGTATGGTGTTTGTAGGCATTTCAGTACAATCTGCAGCATTTTCAATATGTCGTTTTTAATATGGATTTGGCATATTAAAATGTCTTCCAATGAGAGAGAATTTTCCAGTAATGTTATTTTTCTTGAATGAGAAAGTTACTTGTCCATTCATAGTAACTTTACAATGGGAACTTAGTTACATGCTACTTTGTTACATTTTCCAAATAGGTTCTGATAGACTCAAGTTTTTTAGCAAACTATTTCTTTGTGTATGGATCCTGTTCAAAGTCCTGGTAGATTCTTCAGGACACACATAATGTTTGAGATTGGTAGAAGAAAGGAGGTAATTTATAACACGACCCCCACAAAATATATCTGCTTATTTCCTGCTTGTCAACTGACTCCTCACCCATTTGACATCTATCAATGTGAATGCCTGGACCTGCCAAAATGTCTTACGACATACTTACATAGTCACAACTGACACTCAAAGTATCCCACAAATGGCTTCCCAATCTGGCTTCATTTGTCACCACCCACATACCTGTCAATAGCATTCTCATTCTGCCTTTCACCGAAGGTCAAAACTCAAAAGTTATCTTCGGTGGGCTGTAACTTACTTGCGGACATCCTCACCCGCTTTATTAAGACAACAACATTTATTATGTTGTTTTGTAGCAACATAGATGGAACTGGAGGCCATTATTTTAATATTTTAATTCAGAAAATAAAATACTGCATGTTTTCACGTATAAGTAGGAATTAAATTTCTATACACAGACATAAAGTGGAATTCCAGACATTAAAGACTAGGAAGAGGAAGAAGGTAAGAGGTGGTCTGGGATGAGAAATTAGTCGGTACAATGTGGGCTATTCAGGTGCTGGCTACACGAAAGCCTAGACTTCACCACTATGCAATATACGCACATAACAAAATTGCATTGTACTCATTAAACTTAGTTTTTGAAAAGGGGCTTTATCTTATTATTCTTCTTCTCTCCCGTGTATTCATCAATTGCTTCCATTCTTGAAAATCATTAACCTATCAATATGCCATTTTCTTTTTTAACGTAAGAAAAATCTTTACCACCTGCTCAAGAGCCTGAGAAGGGGAGGATTGTGTGAGCCTGGGAGTCCAAGACCAGCCTGGACAACATAGTGAGACCCCCATTTTTAAAAAAACCAACTATCTACATACTAATCCTCTGACTGGTGCATTTCTGTTTATCTTCATAGCAGGTTGCAAGAAAAATTTGTCTTTACTTGAAATTTCCACTTCCTTACCTTTCCCAATTACCTAACCCACTTCAAAGAAGCTTTTGTTCTTCTAGTGTCAAGAAAGTTTCTCTTATTGTGGACACTATCAGCCTTTGGTTTCCATTTTAAATGGCCATTTGATCACTGCATTTTAAAGTCCTACAACCCTGTTTATCATTTCCCCAGTGGTATGTCCCACCATCTCCTACCTTGCCCATCCTGTTCTTTGAACAGACCAAACTTCTATCTCAGAGTCCTTGCATTTGCTGGTCACTTGCCTGGAAAGCTTTTCCTGCAGATCTTAGAAGGTTGGCAGATTTCTCTGCCTGCCCACGCCTGAGCCCCTCCCAGGTCCCACCCTGTCATCCTATTCTATTTTTCCCCATAGCACTGAAGCACCATGTGGCATCCTGACTGTCATTTGCTCACTTTATCTCCTGCCCTGCACACGAAGCTCTATGGTGACAGGGATCTTACACAGGTGTTCTCAGGTCTATTTCCAGAACTTAGAACTGTGCCTGGCACATAGTATGTGCCCAGTAACTATTTTTGTAATGAATGAATAAAATTTATCAGCTATATTTAAGGTGATTTTTGTTTATGAATCAATAGAAATATTTTCCCCCAAAATCTTGAGTAAAAATTGTAAAAGAGACTATTAGCACAGAGACTTTTTTTTTTTTTTTTTTTTTTTTTTTGCAGAAAGTCTAACTTTTTCAACCACAGTAGTTTGCAGTGGCATCACAGCTCACAGCAACCTCCAGCTCCTGGGCTTAGGTGATTCTCTTGCCTCAGCCTCCCAAGTAGCTGGGACTACAGGCGCCCGCCGTAACACCCGGCTATTTTTTGTTGCAGTTTGGCTGGGGCGGAGTTTGAACCCATCACTCTCAGTATATGGGGCCTGAGCCCTACTCACTGAGCCATAGGTGCTGCCCGAGACTAAAGTTTTTAAGATCAGAAAAGGGGTCAGGATGGATTTACATGCAAAGAAATGAAATTCTTCACAGTGAAATTAACTGAATAATGAAAGAAAAGGGGGGACAGAAGTGCTGGGGGTGGGGAAGGAAGAAGGCTTTGTGTATCAATCCCCAAGGGGAGAAAAACGCACTAAGGACAAACTGCCACGTGTGCTAAGAGTCCCAATGGCTGTGACAGAAGGGACGAGGTAGGGACACTGTAGACACCATTTCCAGGTTCAGTTTTTGTAACTTGGCTGTGCCTAAACTGCTGATGTCTGCCTTCTGTTTTTAAATGACATGGTTTGACGGCTGCGGTTCTCATGTCTAGCTAGATATCAGACTTAGCCTGGGAATCTGAGCCCCTCTCCCATTGACCAAAACAGTCTCCAGGGTCAAGGCTCATGAACTCTAGTTTTACAAAGTCCCCCAGGTCACCCAATATAGGCAGACCTGTACTGGTGATTTAGAATCATCACCAGAACGCTTTCCAACTGCCAGCCCAGGGCAAGAAAGAGGCAATTTATTTTATCACCTCGTGAGAATTTCTGTTCTGATGCTCTTTTAGTATGAAAGATTATAGTTCAGTCCCTGTGTTTCCTTATCTGACTTCCTTTTCCTCCTCCCCAGCTCCACTGTAGAGAATCAGGATAATTGATCAAACTCAAGAATAATCTAGTAAATACTGCTCCATAATTCATGTGGTTGTTGACAAGCCCTGAAGTAGCATTGCTCAGCATCACACACGATCGCTATATATTGCAGGAAATGTTTTTGTTAGACATTAATAATGCCATAGAAGACATTCTATTTTTACTCACTATGATTAATCTATACAAAACACTACATTTGATTCCACATACTCATATATGAGACAAAACAAAGAAAAAGTCCTTTCTGCTAACACCAATGTGCACTGTTCCTGGGTCAACAATTGTTATGCACTGGAGATGTAGTGACCTGGTAATGCAGGTCTGGGTCACGGAAGCAGTTACCTGTTTTTACCTGTCCATACGTTTCCCCTTGGGAACTGCTGGTCTTCCAGGACACGGGGCCCACAGAGCCTGCCCACCCTCTCGGAGAGATGAGCAGATGAACAAATGGCTCAGGTTGGTCAATCAGTTCTTCCTCTTTGGCCGCAATTCTTGGTTCAAAGATAAACACATGATCCAAACCGGATCAAAATCTTCCCTGTGGATATCAAGAAAAAGAGGTTGCTCCCACCTCCATCCCCTCTATTCCTCTGTAATTTCAAGCTGTGAACATCTTCTGTGGTTCCAAGAAAGTTGTTTGCAATGGACAAGTATAAAGTTGAGGTGCAAAGAGGAACAGCTGAGAAGGGAGAGATACTCTTGACATCGTGTGAGACTTGGGTCAAACCACTCCTAAATCAAGTCTATCTCCTGGATCCTTCACTCAGAGAACCAATGAATTCTACGTTCCATCCTTTATTTTGCCTAAGGCAATCTGAATTGACTTTGTGGTTGGAAGGAGAGTTCTGGGTCTGAATTTGATTTGAACGAAAGTTACCTTTGTCATTATCTCTGTTTTACAAATAATGCTGTGTGTATTCTTCCAGTTATATCAGAATTAACACTAGAATTCCTTGTAGATACTTAAGGACTAAAGCTATAGAGCCCAGTATGGTGACCCGCACCTACTTGGGAGGCTGAGAAAGGATCACTTGAGCCCAGGAGTTTGGGGATGCTGTAAGCTATGCCACTGTACTCTAGCCTGGGTGATACAGTGAGACCCCCTTTTTTTTGTTTTTAAGGCTGTTTAATAGTACTACCAGTTTTGTCAACCATTACCATCATAAATGTTTCGCTTTATCAGAATTTGGAGCAGAATGGTATTTTAAAAAATATCTCTTCATCTATTAGCACTTACCCATATCCTTTCCCAAGTCTTGCTATTTTTTTTTTTTTCTTGTCCTGAATCAAGAGCCTTGTTATTTCTTAAACATGCCTAGGACAATGGTTGAGAACTTGTTTTATAGACACAGATTGCTTGGGTTCAAATTCTGGCTTTGCTACTAGTTATGTAACCTGAGGCAAGTTGCTTAACCCTCTGTGCTTCAGATTCCCCATGTAAAATCCCTACCTCCCAGAATTGTTGAACTGAACACGCTAACGCACGTGAAGAGCCTGGGTTAGCACATGGAAGTGCTCACTGATTGTTAGCTGTTATTATACTATTATTCTCAGCCTGTGGCTCATGACCCACGGGAACTGTATCAAAGGGCCGTGGCATCAGGAAGGTTGAGAACCACTGCTCTGGGGGAATCTAGAGATAGAACTGTCTTCTGTCTCTATGAATTTATTCTAAATGTATCAGACATGTGCAGAATGTAGTATAGTGAGATGAAGGGAATAAACTTGAAGACCTTCAGCTGAACACTGGGTTCCTCTTGGTACACACAGTTTTAAGTTCTTCCTGTGGTCATTTCCACAGACCATAAAAACCCTTAGGACTTCAGTTAAGATCTAGGTTTCAAGGATTCCACAGAAAACAAGAGTGTGACCTTCAAGAGATTGTAATAGGCTTATAGTAGATTTAGATTAATACTAGAAAAATTTCATAAGTTACAGAACTGCCCAAGGTATAAGTGGGACCCATTTTTTAGGTTCCTTAAGGAGGTATTTAGCTTTAAATTAATACCCACAACTGGAGTCTTTCTGGAGACAGTCTTGTTGTGTGACCTTGCCTAGAGGACACCTCAGACACCTGAACTCAAGCCATCCTCCCACCTCAACCTCAGAGTGCTGGGATTATAGGCGTGAGCTGACGTGCCTAGTCATGGGAGTCTTCTTTCCCTAACTGAACTCTCCCTCGGGATACTTACAAACACTCAAGGGCTTTCTGAAAGCCACACATCTAATGTGTCATATTTATATCACCATATTTTTTTCCTAGTAAGATCCTAGGTTCTTAAGTTTCTAGTATTGGAAAATCAAACAGTGGCTCTCAGCATCTCAAATCCAAAGAAAAAGAGCAAAAATAAAGACTCACATGTCCCATCTGACTTAATTCTTTACCTTTGTATCAGACTCCAGAGCACTGGCTCTGAATTGGGGTGCTTTGGAAATCTATAGAGCATTGTTGTTGTCACAATGATTGTGGGTAACCCCTGGGATTTATTCAGCAGGAGTAAAGACATTAAAGATTCTGCAATGTGACAGACAGTCCCACAAAACAGACTTGCCCACCTCCTACACAACTTTCAAACAAGAGGTGAAAAACCTGTTTATAGTTACATAAGCCTGGCCCTGCTGTTTTACATATAAACTAAGTATTTTTGGAATCACTTTATTATACACTGAGTATTCCAGGAAGGCAGCAGTAGTTGCATAAATTGAGGGGCAGTTAAACTTTGTTTTGTTTAGAACTTCACAAAGAGGTATTCCCATCTTGAAAAATCACTTCTCCACCAACATCACTGCTGTGTTTGCCAAAGTAATCCACCAGTCTGCATTTGTAGGTGTTGTATATTTACATCTAAGCCTCTGACAACTCCATTAGGACTTCTGTTGTACTGGTACCTGAATATTTACATACTGAAATATGTATAATACACATTACTTTCCCTTTAATTTTCCCTTTAAGGCATTTTGCTGAACTTTTACAAACATGCATATATCTTAATTATATCTATGAATTTCATTTTAGCATGGTAAAAACAAAGAAAAATAGTCACAAAGTATTGGTTGGCTTATAGGATTCAGAATTAGAGTATTAATAGAGGAAAGATCTCAAGTTTATCCCCGAACTTCTCACTGCAGAGGAACTTACAGGACAATCATGTTGGTTTTACAGGGCTGAGTACTGTAAAAATTAAAAGAGAAATGGGCAGGTAAGTAGACCTATTAAGAAACACTGGTAGGAAGGGCAGCACTTTAACGCGAGGCCCTGAAGCCCTATGCGCTTCAGCTGTCAGACTTTCCTAAAGAATTGCTTGGTTGGTTTTAGTCTACTTCCTCCCTTCTTCCCTTTGGCATCAGGAGTGATTAACAACATTCACTTTAATCAATACACTGAGTTTTATATCAGCCGGGTATGGTTTCATCTATTCTGCAAAAGAATCATGCCTTCTCCGCTTCCATGGCAAATATTTTTTCTAGTTATGGTTCTGCTCACTAAAGGTGTTATAGCTCTTAAAATCTGCTGCTCTGGAGATCTGCAGAACTAGTTTATGCATCAGCCTCTTATTGAGCATAAAGAATCACAGACATCTTCTGCTAACTGCACTCTCACTATAAGTTCTATCTGAACAGCAAAAGCAGGTCAGTAGTGCATAAATGGTGGTTCCCAGGAAAGCCTGAATAGTTGGACTGGCTATTCTAGCAAGTTGTTCTGAGAGCCTGAGAAAATCATTTAACAACTTCATGAATTAGTCCCACCAAACCCAACAGGAAGATTGGAAAACATTCTATTTCTTTTTTAGTGCCTGCCCTAGCAGCACAAGTACCAAAATGGAAACAGTATCTTCCCTTTGTTTACCTCCCCAAGATGCTCAGCTGAACTAAGCTGATCAGTTAAGCAGCCTGGGGCTCTCAGAGGAAAGATGTTTCATTCAGTGTTGTAATTATTGACTGGGACTAACAGTCTCCACACAAGAGCATCTGATACTTTAACATCTGCTTCTAAGAGGCAGCCATGCAGAGATCCACAGCAGCTGTGAAGTGGCCCTGTCATTCTTTCATTTTTCTCAAGGTCAAATCTGTTCTCATTTTAAGAATGAAATATATCATTCCTAATTTCCTAACCCCAAAGTTTCCAGATCTCACCTTCCCGTGGATGTCACACAAACATCAATAACCCCCGTGTCATGCTCTTGACAGAACCTATCCGAGCATTTCTGCAAGGTGACGAGGCTGCCCGCCTTGAGCTGCAGTCACCCCCTGGCTTCTGCTCCGCTCCTCTCCTGCCCACCTTCCCTTAATCACCAAACTCCTGTGGAAGACAATAATGCGGCTGCCACTTATGGCAGTGTCTACCCTAGAAGTCCCTTTATTTCCTCCTCAGTCATGAACTCCTCTTAAAGAATCTGTCTCTTCTAGAATCAGGAAAGGAAAATTCTACTGAATATGGGTCAAAGGGGGCAGAATTTTCCTATGATAGGACTGGAGGAATCAATCCACAGAAGGAGCCCAGCTAGTCTACCTCACAATTTAAGAATTTAAACCAAGAAATGTAGCTGGTAGCCTAGTTTGACAACTTGAAGCCCCATTTTATAGCCTCGTCTAAAATGTAATCAGATGACATTGTCCCACATCACTATCAGAAATGGCGGTACCTGCCTAAATAATTGTACTAAAAGTTAACTGATTCTAAAGTCATAGAAGAAAAATAAGCCCTGAAACAGAGACACGTGTACTTAAAGCTAATGAAGGTCAAACACAAGGGACCCTCCCCTGCACGAGCCCTTTCCAAGGCCCAGGTGTCATGTGTTCTTGTAAAATTTATAGAAGAGATTTAGAGAAAGTCTTCAGGGAAAACAATGGTCTCTGTTCACTCTGACCTCCCCTTGGCCATATTTCCTCTTGTACACAGTAATGTTTCAATACAGCTGAGATGAACTTGAGTTAAGGATACATCAAGTTTGGGTCATAGTGAAATGTATTTATGTCGTCTGCCATATTTTTACATATAGTTATTTAAGTTCCTGCTGGAAAGGTTTCATAGGCCTACTGGAGAGGAAGCTAATACTCGAACTGGAATTTTACTGGCTCTAAGGCCAACGATGTCAACATCACACTGTCTTTCATATGCTTGCAGGTCCAAAAAAGCTTTGGGCTTCTTCACTTTAACCAGTAGTCTATCCTGAGCCACCTGCCAACTTCTGACACTTTTCCACTTGCCCACCTGGCTCTGGCCACCTCTCCGGTCCTGTCACCCACTGCTGCACGACTTCCACACGACACTCCACTCAAACTGGACTCCGAGCCTTTACCGATCACACCTTCATTCGCCCTTGACCTGAACCAGCAGATTTATTCCGTCACATCAGCAGATTCTTATAAACAAAATTCCTTATGCACCATCACAGCAAGGACAATAACAAATCAGTTAAGGGGTGTTATAAATTCAAGAAGGATTTATGGTAGTCACTATAGGAGAAGACTTTAAAGGACATAAAATCTCATCTCCTCTATGCAAGAAACTTTGAGAAAACTTGTATCAGATTTGGCAGAAACCCTAGAAGTTTACATGATACTACCAATAACAAATCAAAAGCCTAAAAGACTTTCTGAAGTATGGGTCAAAAAGCAAAGCAAAACAAAATCACAAATTTTGTTCCACCATACTATAAAGGAAGATTTTCCTAATCCTTTCAAAAGAAATGAAATTACAAACTCACTGTTATATGAAGAAGTAATCAATGTGTTGCCAAGAGATGTGGGGGAAATGACAACGGATGTCAGACTGTGCCGCATATATCAGGCAATTAATAAAAATGATTTTTTTGATGGGTTCTGTGATATTTGTATTTGTTAGCTTCTTTAAATTTGCAACAAATTGTGCATTCTTATTCTAAATTTTTATTTTGTACCTCTTTTCTTTTTTCCTTAAGAGTTCTCCAAATTGTGTAAACCTCAGGCCTCAAAATCTGGGCCTGACCCGAATCTGCCTGAGGAATCTGCCTCATCTTTTACCAAATGTGGGAGCCTCTGGGCTCTGCCGTCACTACTGCCACTTCAATCCTTCCTTTTCCCCTTTGAGAGACACCCCAGCATCTGATGACAGGCTCGTGGGGCATGGGGTA
The DNA here is from genome assembly GCA_963574355.1 of Loris lydekkerianus. NCBI lineage: Eukaryota > Metazoa > Chordata > Mammalia > Primates > Lorisidae > Loris > Loris lydekkerianus. The sequence goes on from CAUYPK010157209.1 coordinate 22,270, forward strand.
GCAAGGGCAGGTTAATGGACCCAACACCAGATGGCTCTTCATGAGTATTATCTCACTCCATTTCTTCAAAGAAGCTGGATCGTTTCCAGAGTTTAACAACTGATCTCCATGGAGATTTTGAGACAAACGAGTAAGACATCTATTTTATTTTTACTGGGCAGGCATATGCTGATTTTTAGAAATGAAATAGCTTTTACCATATGATAACATCACCAAGAATTGTTCATATGCCCTGTCAAAAGCTCTGAGATGTAGTTATGGGTATGTATTTAATGGGGACGTGGGGGGTGGAAGGAAGGTTCCCTGAAAACCTATATAACTAAAATAGGTATCTAAAATAAAATGATACGTTAGTAACAGGGGGAGAATATCTGGTGAGAGTTGAGTGACTGTCCAGAAATCTGAAGATTCAATTTTTGATGACAGGAAATGGTTCAAAAGAGGAACGCAAGGCCATAAATTTGAATAAAGTATGCTTAGGGCATTCTAGCGCCTTTACACAGTGTATCGATTCAGGTGAATAAACAAATATTTACTCATTAAGTAATAAAGGTACATGAGAGACCTTCACCAATGGTCCAATACGCTAAATGTTTTTGAGAAGTTTACTGACTAAAGCTACCAGTAAATATTATCCCCACTTGCTGGAAGCAGAAGGAACCAAGGGGAAGCATCCAGTATGGCAGCGGTTCTCAACCTGAACTGTAGTAAAGGGCCATGGCGTTAGGAAGGTTGAGAACCACTCAGTATGGGAATGACAATAGCAGGTTCTCAAGTTTTAAGTCCTGGCTTTTGAAACTACGAAGTTATTTAAAAACTCACTTGAACATCACTTAATGCTATAATGGGACATCACCTAATAGGTCAAACCACATTTTAACAGGGTCCTTTTGTCCACTTTCGGAAGGAAACTATTTGTGGTGATATCTAACTAGTCTTTCTCTCGAAACATTTTTGCTCCAGAGTAATTCTCAGTCTGGGCCATGTAATAGAATCACCTGGGGAGATTAAAACACTGCCTAGGTCCCACTGCTCAGAGATTCTGGTATAATGGGTTTGGATCGAGCTTGGGAATCAGCCCCTGGAGGTGATTGTGATATGCCACCAAGGTTGACAACTCTGCTCTAAAGTAGTTTCTCAACCTTGGCCTGATGGATGTGTGGGCCACGTGACCTCTGCTGCGGGGCGGCCCCATGCACTGCGTGGAAGGCTCGGCAGCCTCCTCGGTTCTGCTGCCCCTGGATGATCCCAGCTCTCCCTCCTCCCCTCTGTTGTGATGACCGAAAATGCATCCCAACACTGCCACATGTTCCAGGGTGGACGTGAGGATTGATGCTGGAGGATACTCTTATCAAGGAAAAGGTATTGCGGCAAATCAAGGTTATTCTTTTTGGCAGTTACAGACAATTCCCGACAAAAGCATGCCAAAAAGGACTGTGGGGAAGGTGAGTTGATTAGGGTTTCGCCTGAAGGCTGGCAGGTGCCAGGTTATTTGAAGTAACCGTGATTAAGCAATATGATGTCACGCTTATGAAATTAGTTCTTGACGTGGCTGGATTCCCGAAGGGCGATTTTCCTGTGCTTGCTTGCCCACTGCCCCAGCTGAATAAAGGGTATGTCAGGCCACCCTCACTCCTTGGTCCTCCCCCCAACCCTGGCCTCAACTTCTGGCACTACAAGGACCTCATTTGAAAACCCAGTGGGTGCCAGTGAACAGTGAGAGGATCACCAGCACACAGATGCGACTGAGTACCCTCAAGTATTTGGAGATACAGGAAAACACTGAGAAGGTCATAAATTCAGTATAACTTCAAAGTATCCATTTAAAAATTAACACAACCTTGGCTAGTCAGGGGTTTACAGACTAGAAGTGGATTTGACCACGTCTGTCACGTGTGACCTCATCCCATTTTGTAAAGCTTTCATATTAAGATTTTAGCAGGGGTTTTTTTTTTGTTGTTTTGTTTTTCAAGACAAGCTGTTTTCTTCGGTGGCTGTGGAATACTGATTTCCCTTACAGGAGAAGGCTCACAAAGAAGTACAGTCAACTAAAGAGGCCTAAAGTTACTGTCATTACAGCAAAAAGGGAAAATTAATACACCTAATTGCACTCTAAGCCCTAATCCTTGCATTTTAATCGCAAATGCAATTTAAAGCAGGTCCATGACGCTTTCGGGTGTGATTTTAAAACATGCAGGCCTGCAGACAGGCAGACAAGTTTGGCTGAATTTCTTTTATTTAAGCCAATACTTTTCACAGCCTGAGTCTTGAGTGCAAAAAATCAAATGCATCTCTAAGTCTGTGAGGGCAGTTTCATTTTCCTTAGCTCTTTAGTGTTTAATCTCAAATTCAATTTCCCATTGATCAGAAAACAATTTAAAAAGTAAATTAAAAATATGCGAACACTCTCGAATGTTTTTCTCAAAACGTTTTTTAAAATCTAGCCACAGTGAAGCAGTCCCTTGGAAATGGGAGAAAGTTACTTGTTGGCTGCACCCATGTTTTTCCTCTTATGTGGACCTGAGGGACTCACGTCTGTATTTTCTCTAGGAACAAAGAATTTTGGTAGATTTGGTAGAAAACTGATCACAGGAAGGGAAATTATGACATAGTAAAAAGACATTCAATGACTTTCAATTTTACTCCTTTGCTCTTTATACAATGGAAAAGGCAACCAGAGGCGATAAAAACGCAAGAAACTTTCTACCGAGGACAAGTGCAAGGTGAGACATAAAGGCAATTTATGTACTTTTTCTACTCTTCTGTTTTGTGGATGAGTAGAAAGTCACGAGTTTATTTAATAGACACGAAGATTTAAAATGGGATAAATTGTATGACATAGTTAAAGAGAAACAGTGGGGAGAGAGTAATAAATGTAGGCAGAGAGTTTTCTTAACTGTCCAGAAATGCCTTAATCTTGAAGTATTTAGAATACTCGTGTGGGCTGGGCGTGGTGGCTCATACCTGTAATCCCAGCACTCTGGAAGGCTGAGGCAGGTGGATTGCCTGAGCTCTCGGGTTAGAGACCAGCCTGAGCCAGAGTGAGACTTTGTCTCTAAAAATAGCCGGGTGTTGTGGCGGGCGCCTGTAGTCCCAGCTAATCGGGAGTCTGCGGCAAGAGAATTGCTTGAGATCAAGAGTTTGAGGGTGCTGTGAGCTGTGATGCCACAGTACTCTATCGAGGGCAACATAGTGAGACTCCATCTCAAAAAAAAAAAAAAAAAAAAAAAATACTCCTGTGAAAAATTAACCTGCAATTTCAAAACTGCAGAGACACCTGAGCAGTGTCAGGAAGCTCGAGGACAGTGGTTCTCAACCTGTGGGTTGTGACCCACAGCAACTGTATTAAGGGGTCGCAGAATTAGGAAGGTTGAGAACCTCTGCTCTGGGACGAAATGTTGTCATGAGTCAGAAGTGATATTCAAAATGCTTTAAAACTGACACACCAACAGACATTTGGCAAATGAAATGTAAGCTGCAGTTACCAGAAACAATGCCGAGTCTAGAGAACCCTAAAACCACCATGGGGCTGGATTCAGGACTAAACATCCCAGCTCTGGGTTTATGAGCACATGTGGGTAGTGATGAGAACGTGAGATGAAAAGGTTAACAGGAAAGGCGAAGGGACAACAGGACTGTGCAGTGCAGCCCACAGTCCTCCAAGGGGCCCCCAGTGCCGCCACCTGCTGGTCTTCAGACCCTGCCTAGTGTGAATACTCCCAAACCAGGCAGGGGTCAGCCTGTGTAGCACACGGCAGAACTGACTGTATGTCACCTCTGATACTAACATTATAAAAGACCCTGGCTTCAGTATCTGCTCCCGTGCTCACTCTGAGATCGGTCACACCAAGGGAACGCCAGGCAGCTGTGCAGAGGCCCACGTAGAAAGGGAAATGAAGCTTTTTGCCAAGAACAAGCAGAAATTCCAGCCCCAGTTAAGTCTTCAGAGACTACGGCTCTGGCTGACAGCTTAACAGTAATCTCATGAAAGAACCAACCAGGATTCGTAACCCTCAAACTGTGTGAGCTAATATAGGTTTCAAGCTGCTAAATTTTGGAGTAACTTGTTATGCAACCATAATAACCAATATGTGGCATTAGAAAAGAGAAAAACAAAGATATAAAACTGTAAATGCTCTTACTAATAAGTTGAACTTATTTCCATCCCTGACAGGGCAAGGAACGAGGAAGCTGATGGAGCCAGTATTTTGCTGGTTTCTGTTGTACCTTGGACAGGAAGTTAATTTATGCCAAGTACAATGTAGGTGACCCTCTCTACCATAATGGGGACTGGAAAAGTACCCCCGTATACTTGTCAAGTAGATGCTAAGTTATGTAACAACTAATAACAGATGCTATACATCCATCACTTTCTGTACGTTATCTTTAATCCCCATAAAAAGGCACCTGAGGTGTAACATCACAAGGACTATGAAGCTAGGTGGGCTTCAAAGTCTAGGCTCTTCACACTATGCTGCACCGCCTCAAAAGAAATGCAGTACTAGAGAAAGTTTGGGAGATAATCTGACTAAAAGGTCAGGTAAAGCTGCAAAACCGGTAACTTCTCAGACCTGGAAGATCAGGCTCTGGGTGAAGCAGAGGCGACCCACAGGCACTGACACCAGAAACTCTACTGGACACCCCTTGGTTTACAACCCAGGAATTTTGTTCTCTCTTAGGCTTTTTTTCCTCAATAAAGCCATCCCTACCCTGGACCCTGACATCTGTTTTGGCCCTCTCAGAACAGGTGCCACATCAGGAAGGCTCCCAAGCACCTCATGGAGGGAGCCCTGGTGTCCAGCACACACTGGCACAGTAACTGAGTCAGTCTTACTGTTGACCTGCACTGACCTGGGGGCAGCACAGTTCCATGCTGACTAGCCTTGTCACTGAGTTCTCTCCTCAATGTCACTGACCTGGGCAGCACAGTTCCATGCTGACTAGCCTTGTCACTGAGTTCGCTCCTCAATGTCACTGACCTGGGCCGGAGAGTTCCATGCTGACTAGCCTTGTCACT
>CAUYPK010157213.1:0-19752 GCA_963574355.1 Loris lydekkerianus
ATTATTATTATTATTATTTTATTATTATTATAGATAAAAATATGCACCATAGATGTGGCCCAACCCATCACCCTCCCTCCACCCAAACCTCCCCCCACCCTTCCCCTTCCTTGGTCCTTTCCTCATAGTCTTGTGGTATAGACTGCTTCCATTTGTAAATGCATTTTTGTAGAAACACAGCCATATCCACCTGCTTATATCGGCATCATCTATGGCTGCTTTCATGCTGTAATGGTAAAGGCGAGTAGTTGCAACAGAGACAATAGGGCTCAGAAAGCCTAAGCTGTTGGCTATCTGGCCCTTTATAAAAACAGTTTGCTGACTCCTGGATTAGGGGGTGAAATCCAGGGAGTCTATTAAGAGTCTATTTTATTCATCCAGTGAGGAGACGATAAGAGGAAGGCTGTGGAAGTGAAGAGAGGACTCATTTAAGGCATGTTTTAAAGCTATGATTATCCTCAGGGAATTAACAGGGAATGTGCTAGAAATGTAGATTCTGGGCCACCACTTACAGAGATTGAATAGCTTGAGGGGAGGCAAGGTTAGGAAGGAAGGTCTTGGCATGGATGTCTCAGATGGATCCCTGAGGAATTCTAACCTTAGAAGGTAGGATGTAAACAGAAGTTCAAGCAAATAAAAACAGAAATCAGCAACCAGAGAGATGGGAGGGGGAAATGCCTAAATGTAAATACCCATGTTATTTGCATGTTTAGAAAAGTTTATTCAAGATCCTCTGATGTGGTCTCCAAGCCTGCAGACTATTCTTCATATTGCAACTAGAAAGATACTTCAAAAGGAAAATGTGATTGGGTTATTCTTATGCTTTAAAACATTTCAATCAACACCATTTACCATTTGACTCTTTGAGCTATGTGGTATCACCAAGTTGGGAAATCTCTCTGTAAATTTCAGCCAAGAGATGACAAAGGACAGACAGCTTGGGGAGTAGATCACTGAGAGAATTACAATTTATCCCATTGCAGATCAGTGGTGTTTTTCATAGGATACAACTATTTGGCCCTGGCATAGGATTTGCCATTTGTTCCTATCTCTTGCAAGGCCACTACAAGGCGGTTTCAGGATGCACTGATCACATAGCACATAGCCACAGCAAGTGGCTCTCCTGTTGTTGAAAAGCTAATACTGTTGTTTCATACCGTATTTTAATTGCCTATATACTTGTTTGATCCTTATCAATAAACTTCACTGTCTTTGAGGGCAAGATCTTTCTTAACCATCACTATATCTCCAGCACATGTTACAGGGCCTATCTATGTGTATATGGTCAAATATTATTGTTGAATATATCAGTCCTATTGCTAATAAAGCATTGTAATTTTACTTTATGTTTAGTCCTCAAAAATATATTGTATATGTGCTTTGTACTAAGAAATGTGCTAGATCTTGAAGATGAAGGAATGAATCAATACAGGATCCCTCACCATAGGAAGCAGGACATATCTTTCTTAGTCTAGATAATTCCATTGGATTAATTTCAATGCAGCCCAACTCAGTTCACCACAACCCAAGTCAACTCAACTTAGTCCAAATTACTAAATGAAAATCAATGCAATTCAGTTCAGCCCATACAATTACATGCTATTAAACAAATTTAACTGAGCATCTCCTATATACCAAGAACTGGACTAAGGGAGGAAATATTCAATCCCTCCAAAGACTTTTATAAGAAAACAAACTGGAAAGTAGGTATCTTTAATTAAGCATTGGGTGGGATATTATAGAGAACACTAACTTTTGTGGATGTTATAAGTCTTCTCACATTTCTATAAGCAGAAAGAAATGCTCGTTTTACCATTGATATAGAAATATTATCTTTTTAAAAAAAGAGAAGGCTTTAAATCATATATTGATGTTTCAGCGTCTACATGGAAATTCAATTTTGTAGAAGTAAATATTTAAAAATTGATGATAAAAATGATCAAAATTTGAAAAATTGACTGTACCCAGATGCAAAATTTCAAATATATGTGGTTCAACAATTAGTGATATTTCTGAGTCTTTTGGATGCTGTTTGTTTATTCATTTATTATGTTTTACAGCCAATGAGCATAGGAGACATTAAAGTTAGCCCTTCAAATAGTGTGCTTTTATGTGTCATAGTTTTGTGTTTAAAAAAAAAAAAAGCATCAATTTTGTCAGGCTGACCCATGGCTATGATGCCCCATACAGCATTTCCACCAAATCATACTATATTATCAAGGAGTAGTTTCACATTGCACCACTTACTCAGTTTGGATCATTGTCTAACATTGGGCTTCTGAATTTCTGAAAAACTGGGACACAGATTATATACACAGATTATGTCTCTATCCCTGACCAATCCCCTCAACACATGTCTTGCTCTTTTATACTGAATGGGAAGCCACAACTTCTATACCATATCCTCAAAATCTAAACTATGAACTTTGTCATTCTTGCTTTGCATATAGTAGATCCCAACAAATGTCTGTTACATCAATACCCATGCAGCCTGCACCATGCTATTAATACATCTTTGGTTCCTAAAGTAGGAGACTTTTGAGAAGAATCTCTTGGAGTAGCAATTGAGAAGTCTTTTGAGTTTTCTTGCATTGGATCCAACAGTTTGGGGCACTTCTGAACCACATTCTGTAATCTACATTAGAAGCTAAATATCTGTTTAGGGAAGAAATGTGCAGTGGACTATATGCTAAACCATTGTGGTAACTAAAGGCATTTTTTTCATATGTTCTTGCCAATGAATGGATATCCTTTTCTTTGCTTTTTGTATGGAAGGCTTATCAACACCACCCCAAGCCTCCTAAGTAAAGACCAAATACTGCCTTCGCACAGGGAATTTGAAAGATTGAATACACATGCCTTAAGGTTTAAATAGGCACTGAATTATGTAAAACAGAAAACTTTTTCTAAACTGGGTTACATTTGCTACTTGCACATTAAATAAGAGTTTTGGGGTGACTTCCAAGATGTTTTCTGTATGCAGAAAAGTCAATTCATAATTTTAATTTATTTTAAAATTCTTATTCCATTAGAGTTACAAATACAAGAGCCTGTCTTCTCTTTCAAGAAGCTTTTGTTTGAGTTACATTTCATATAATTCTATTTAAAATTCCAGCAAATTTTACCAACCACCTAATTGCCTTTGGAAAATATTTGGTTTCATTTACAATTTCATTGAATTTATACTTTCTTTCTAAGTACTTGGGCTGTCTGAATTAATAAACAAACTATCTCTAAGTACTTCAATAACTTTTATGTATCTGATAATTTGGACATATATGATGAAAAATTGAGTTCTAAATGCTTCAAAACTGTATATAAATCACACGTGTAAATCAATATGAATTTGTGAGTAGCCCATTATTTTAATATGCCAAAACATGTACAATATGACTGGTATATAAAATGAAAGATGAAAATGAAACACAGACTGCTTAACAAAATATATAAATGCTACAGATTGAATTTTCTTAACCATTTATACACTTAATTTTAAATATTCCTAGGTCTAAAGGATGTTTACTCATGGGGAAATTTATATTATATAAAAATCATATAATATAATTATATAAATAATTTATTTATAATAAGTTATTATAAAATTTAATTAAGTTTAAATATTACTAGGTCTAAAGGATGTTTACTCATGGGGAAATTATTATATAAATTATATATAATATATATAGAAATTATTATATAATTATATAAATATTTGTGTCCAGATTCACACAAATTTGGAAGATACTGTCCTGTATAATTTTGAGGTTATTTTATCAGAACATTTAAAGCTATCATTTTAAGGACAAAAAGCTTGACTCAAAGTCTTACAAGATCCCAGGGGTTCACCGAATCACATATCATGGATGATAAAACTTCAAGATGGAAGTGATCTAACAGGATCCATCCAACTCTCTAACCTCAAGTCACTGATGGATTTTGTATTTCTCTGTTCTTGGAGTCTATGGAAATGCCTTTACATCTAAAGTTTGTAAACTTGATGGAATTCTTTTTCTTTCACATTCTTGTACTTCCATGGCACAGGAAAATATTTTTTAAAAATCCAATTGAATTCTTAACTATGGAGCCACAATGTCCAATATCATCCTTCTAGCAGTACTCTTCTGGTGAACATTTTTCATTGGTTTAAAGAAAACATGGCATTCTCTGTTCAGATATTTGTATGTATATGGAAAAAGAAGTAACTTTCATTACTTACAATTTTAGCCACCTTGAGAAAGGATGAAAAGAGGATTTATGGGCAGCCTCAGAATGGCAATGCCCACCTTCCCAATTTCTGGTTAAGTAACCTTTACCATGAACTTCCAACACATAACTATCTCTCAGGAAGTTCTGAGGGAGTTGGGACATAAAATGAAGTTGTTAAATTCCATGTGAGTGAATTCTATTTCAGGCACTATATATGATTTTGAGCAAAATGAATATACAAGAGACACATATCCTCCCTATGAGTCTGAGAAGTTGTCCTGTTTTAGTTCTTCCATTTCCAGTCAAATTCCTGATAGCTACATGATGCTGTATTTGTACATTCAGCCTTTACCTTTTTGAGGGTCACTTATCTCAACTATCTTTGTTGTTGAATAGAAGAAGCTCAAGACAGGCCTCCCAGTGCAGGTGACTAAGGTGGTATCCTGTCTATGAGATTGTCTTAGGGACAAAGGAAGAACTGGGTTTTAAATAGCCTAAAAATATTAATAATAAATAAGAAAAGTGTTATTTATTCTAAGGTTTCCTCATATCAGAATGCTTCTGAAGGATGATAATTTCTTTGATTTTCTGAGAATCTTTGAAAATGGAGTTTTAGCAAGTCATTGCTGTTACTCTAAACCATTGCCAGATGAAACAGCTTAGGATGATCTCAGGCTTCAAACAGCATTGGGCCAGTGGCCAGATAAAGCTACTGTTCAATGTGCAAACAATACAGAAAAAAGACTAAAAAATCACAATCAAAACTAAAGTCTACTAGACAGGTACTATCACAAATATGGAAGGGACATTCAAGATAAATGGAGATTACTTAAGGCAATGGAAGCTGGGAAGTGGTAGTCATCTCTGGGAATCCTTATTTTTACTTTTGTCATAAGCAAGATCAGAAGCAGAAAGAACTCTGGTAGAAATACATTCTGGGATTGTGTTAGAATAAACATCATATACTATTATATGATAGAAGATATAGTAGATATATAATATACTATTATATATCTCTACCATCATACGAGTGTAGAGACACTTCCTAGTCAAAGAAGAACTGAGAAAAATATTGGCCAGAAATGGGAAATGTGGCTAAAGGTTAAAACTATATATTCATATGATTGTGCAAGTGCCTCTTTGACTATACCTACTGAAAAATAATTCTCAATTTTCAAAGGTACATAGAGAGGAAACGAAAAAGAAGTACACAGAAATACTTGAGTAAACTGTATGAAGCAAGAGATTCACTAAGGTTAGCTTTAGGGGTAGTATCAGGGGTATCATAGCCAATGAGGCTTATCTACGGCATAATTATTGCTAATTGAAAACTCTTCCCAATATCCCACCATGATGACTTGCCAATATAGTTGGTGTTGGCAATTTTTGGTAGTCTCTACAGAGACTGAATATGAAAGACAAAAATAAAAGGAGAGTCATTAAGAATAATATGTCTTTGTGATTCTGGTAATTACACAAATATGGATTAATACTTTTTAGTTAATGATAACCATGAGCAGAACCCATACTACAGCAAGACCAATACCTTTCTTATTTAAAGATTTATTATGTTAGAAAGAATAATTCTACAATGTTCTGTATATATACCTAATCCCAGATGACCCAGAAATGGTAACATTGAAAGAACAGGCAATTTCCTCTCTACCTATCAGCTGTTATGTATCTGTCTAGTTCTATCATAATCAGACACAGAAAATAAGGATCATGTAACTTAGACAAGATAATATAAGAGACAATGCATTAAGTTCATCTTTAATCTAATAAAGGGCATTATTTAAAATCATTGTATAAGTGCTGTGAACCATTGTGATTTTTAATAACATTACCTTAGAATGTATAAAGCAAAAATTGTACACAAATGTGGAGGGAAATTTTCAGAGATGTAGTAATAATGAGAACACACACTTTTAAGATTTTACATATGGAATAAGCAAGAAAGAAGTATATACAGATTTTGAATAATAAAATTAAAGTCATTCTATAAACAAATTAATTAAGGCAATTTGCTTTTTCCAGGAATGATTTTCTTTTTATTTGGAGGTTTTTGGTTGTTATTTTAATTTCCATATTTGTTACTAGTTCTTTCTAGTTCTTCTTGAGTCAGTCCAGTTCTTCTTAATCCACTGATGGATACAATAATTATTATTAAGTAATTTATTAGATTTATTTTTGCTCTGATTCTTATTGTTTACCTCCTTTTGCTAACTTTGGTTTTATTTTGTTCTCTTTCTAGGTCCTTGAGAGGCTAAATTAGGTTATTTGACAATCCTCTTCTTTTTTAATGTAGGCATTTATTACTACAAACTTCCCTCTTAGTACTGCCTTTGTTGCAGCCCATCTATTGAGTAAGTTGACCCTTTTATCATTATGTAATGACATTCTTTTTTCTGGAGACAGTTTTTACCTTCCAGTCTATTCTGTCTCATACAAGTGTGATCACTCCTGTTTTCTTTTGGTTGTCATTTGCATAGAACATGCCATCCCTTCACGTTCTGCCTACATGTGTTTTTGTATTTAAAAGTGAAGTTTTTTTAGACAGTATATTATTGACTCTTGTTTTTTTAGTCCTCTAATCTATTCTTTATCTTTTTATTGGGAAATTTAGTCCATTTACATTTAGAGAAATTATTGATAGGAAAGGATTTACTATCGTCATATTGTTAACTGTTTTCTGTTTGTCTTGTCGGTTCTTTGTTCCTCTTTTCCTCCCTTGCTGTTTTCAAATGTATTTTTTTTTTTTTTTTATTGATAGGCTTTCTTTATTTCTTTTGTGTAACTTCCATAGGTATTTTCTTGGCAGTTAACCAGAGACTTATGTAAAATTTCTCATAGTAATCTATTTTAAGTTGATAGCAGCTTCATTTGCAGTCAAAAATGGTCAGCTTTACTTCCACCCACATTATATGCTATTGACATCCCAATTTACATTTATTTATATTATGTATCTATAATGTAACTTAGTTTTATCTGTTTTGTGTACTAACATCTTTTTACTCTCATAGTATAATTAAAAATAATTACTCACAACTTTTATATTAGCTTACATTTGATTTTGTCTTTATATTTTTCTTTTGACAATGAAGTCTCTATTTTTTTATAATTTTCTTTCTTTTAGAGGGGAGTGTTTAGTGTTCTTTCATTTCAACTTGAAGAACTTACTTGATTTACTGTTACTTGGAAGGCAACTCTAGTGGTGATAATTTCCCTAGCTAGAAAGTTTTTATCTCCCTTTTGATATTGAAGGAAATGTTTTCTGTGTACAAGATTCTTGGTTGCCAGTGTCCCCCCTGCTTTGGCACTTTAGTATATTATTTCACTTCCTTCCAGCCCATTAAGTTTCTGCTCAAAAATCAACTGATAACCATTTAGATGTTTCATTGTTTGTAAGAAGCCTTTTTTCCATTATTGCTGTTGAAAGTCTCTTTTTGTCTTAGCTTTTGACAATTTAGTTAGAATGTATGTTAGTATGAGTCTCTCTGAATTCATCTTACTTGGGGAACTTTGGGCTTCCTGAATGTGAATGCTTATTTCCTTCTCCAAGTTTGGGAAGTTTTCAACCATTACTTCTTTAAATAAGCTTTTCATTTTTTTCTGTTCTTTCTGAAGGTCTTATAATGTATAATTGGTCCTTTTGATGGTATCCCATAAATCCTTTAAGCTATCTTCACTTTTTTAATTCTTTTTTTCTTTCTGTTTATCTGACTGGATGATTTCTTTGTTTTTCCTTTTATTAAGTCATGTACCCATAGATCATGAAGGGTACAAGTCAAATCTATCAAGTGTAGAATATAAATGTCTTAACACAATAATTAAGTAAATGAGGTAAAGCTATATTAATTAGTTTGACGTAAGCTATATTGTAAAGCTATATTAATTAAGTTGATGTAGTTTTTTATTCAATTTCAAATTGTATAAAAAATCAACACATTATACCCCACAAATGAACTGGATGATTTCTAATGATCTTTGAGTTTGCCATTGCATTCCTCCTCTTGATTTTGAATTCCCTATTGGGTAAATTATTTACCTACATTTTACTAGGGTTATTTTCTGGAGATATGTATTTTTCTTTTATTTAGGACATATTCTTGTTTATTCATTTTTAACTCCCTGTTTTTTCTTTTGTGCATTAAATAAAACAGCCACTTCCTATAGTCTTCTCCAACTGACTTCATGTAGAAGCTGAACTTCACCAATTGGCCTAACCAGAGATTCTGGGTACCTCTAAAACCTTTGTGCTTGTCCCAACCACTGGCTTTTTTCCTACTGGCCTTCAGGAGATCAGGGTATGCCAAATCCCATCAGCACCCCAAGACAGGTAAGGTAGAAGCTAGTACATTAAGAAGTATCTAGAGAAATTGTGGTGATAGACATGTGATCTAGTTCTTTCTCTACTCAGGGATTTGCTGGAAGCTGGAATTTATGTCCTACTTGCTCTGCATTAACCTGGGTTGTTAGTCTGTGATAAATTCTTATACTTTCTATTAAACCACACAGTCTTTTCACCCTTTTTTTGTTCTGTGTCATTTCCAGGGGTCTAGTGAAAGCTGAGTCTCATCGGCTCTCACAGATGCACAGGTTAGCTGAAGGCTAGATTCTAACTCTGGGGAGAATTTGGGGTGGAGAAAGCTGTGGAAAGTATACACATGCCCATTTGGGCTCCTAGAGGACTACTAACTGTCTACCCTGTTAATACTTAAAGCAGGCTGATTAATATTCTCACCCATGGGCAGCATCTGGGAAAGTTGGGATATTAGGTGAGCAGTCAAATCCCTTCTTATGAGAAGCTGGGAGCTGGGTATTTTTGCCTGTTCACTCTGCTCTGAGCCAGGGAAAAATAGCTGCTGGTAGTATTCCTCTGCCCATTTAAAACACTTCTTTGTTTTCTGTGGTTGTGGGCTCTCACAAACACTGAGCCCATCTGCTCTCAGTACTAGGTGATATAGGATCTAGTTCCTCAAGTGGGAGCTGTAAAAGTTGAAGTGTCCAATGCATGGACCAACTGCTTTCAGGGAGTGACAAGAGACTTAGTTTATGGCCGGATAAAGCTGTGGGAAAGGGGAAGAGGCCATAGGAATTGCTCACCTATCCATTCAGGGCCCTGAAGTTTTTAATAATTATTTGCCGTTTTGGCTGCCAGAAGGAAGCTGGTTAGAAGTCTGACTCCCAAATAGCAGCTAGAAAGTATACACACTCATTAGAAGGAGAAGCTAGAAGCTGGATATTTTTATCTGTTCCCCCTGCTCTGAGCTTGGAGTAACCGTAGTGAGTCATGCTCACAGGCCCATTTAAAACCATTTCTTTGTTTTCTTTGGTCCCAAGGGACCTGTGAATGCTGAGTATCTTCTTTTCCCAGAGGTAGGTGTCTTAGGAGCCAGTAACTTAGATGGGAGCTATAAGAGTTGAGGCACGAAATATGAAGCACATTTTTCCGCAGGGAAAATCTGAGAGTTGGGGGTCCCTTACTGAATGTAAAGCACTGTGTGGGGTGAGTGCTTTGGTGCAAGTGATAGTGATTTCCACTATTATGATGTGGAAATCTTCTCAGTTAGCTTAGACCATACCAGATATATCCAGCTATTATTATTCTATTTTTAATTTCATAAATAAAAATTCTACAGGATCACATCTGTAAGTCTAGCATTCTGGGAGACTGAAGGGGGTGGACTGCTTGAGCTCAGGAGTTCAAGACCAGCCTGAGCCAGAGTCCCCATCTCTAAAGAATAGCCAGGTGTTGTGGTGGGTACCTGTAGTCCCAGCTACTCGGGAGGCTAAGGCAAGAGGATGGCTTAAGCCCAACAGTTTGAAGTTGCTGTGAGCTATGACAGTACAACGCTCTACTGAGGTTGACCAAGTGACACTGTCTAAAAAAAAAAAATTGTAGGAATATGTTTTTCTCTTGTTATATAAGTATGTACATAGTATCTTTCATTTTGCCTCCTTTGTGGCCCCCAAAGTCTATTTGCCATCCGGCCCTTTACGGCAAAAGCCCTACTTTAAGCTATTAAGCTCTAAGATGATTTATTATGTAATAGTAGATTATCAACATAGAAGTATTTTAAAAAAAAAGTGCAAACAATTAAAAGAGTGTTGATTATGCATTTAGGTTGAAATATACATAGATGAAAATTTCCTAACCTTCCAGTGTCTGTGCTATCAATAAAATTTTTGTTTCATGGTATTCAGCTGAAACGTGGCCCCAGAGCATAGATGTAAATAGAAATATAATACGGAGAATCAATCAATCAAGGAAACTATTGTATTTCATTGGTGATCATCAGCTAACTTTGTGATTGTTAATGTTATGCTTGTTAACGAGATTGAATAAAATCTCAGTGAGCCTGAGATTTTGGAAACTTTTGTGTAGCCCATATACTTAATGTGGCTTTTGAAAGCAGAGAACCCTTTCTGTGCAATTTAGAACATATTAACTTGAAATGTAGAACTTGTAAATATCTGCCTCAACGTTTTTTTATCATTGCAAAAGTTGATTTGCTAAGCAAACAAGAGTGTAAACAACATTTTAAAGAATAAACCTGAAAGAAGACAAAAACTTGTTTTATATCCCTTTAGAAGTACATAATTTATGACATAAAAAAAGTATTTGCTAATGGCAGTGACTTTTGGTAATGTAATTAACTTGTAATTGACACAAAGCAGTTCAAGTCCTTTTCTATCACTGAGAGTAAATTAAGTGTGTGGGCTAAAAGTTGGATGACTATATGTTCTGCTTCCTGTGAGACCATCCCTGTTTGTGGCTATTTTCCCAGTGTAATTATTGAGGACATTTCATTTTACTGTCAAGAGTGTCCCAATGTGAATGATAACATTTCATGGTCAGCTAAGCTAAGAGAAACTTTAAACGTTATTTAGCCCCTTGTTTTTATGGACTAGAATACTAATCAAAAAAGTGGGTGACTTAAAAATTGTGTGATCTTAAAATAGCCACATTATCATTCCAGGAAACTCTATACTAGTTTGTTAATTTCTTAAAAACAAAAGAAAATCAGCTTATCCAAATAATGGAGATGTACTCCCCAAATGCCTTTACCAGTTATTTTTCAGATTTACTATCTTATGCCTAAAACTGCTGTTTTATAGTGAAAATTGTGTTTAACAAATCTAATCAAAAATGTTATTTTAATGGGCATAAATTCATTACATAAGTAAGATAAAGTACTAGTCACTGTCAAAAATAATAACTTAGCAGAATCATTCTATTACTCTGTAGGTCTGTAAAGTCTGAGCTAGAACTTTCGATTTCCTATTTTGGGATTTTAGCATACAGCTTTTGAAACTCTTTATGTTTATCTAGGAAACTATCTTACAGTCTTATGCTGAATTTCGATGAGGGTATTTCCAGGAATATGTTGCTTACTTTAAATAGGAACTTGAAGACCATTTATTAAAGACATTAGGAATCTATATAACAGTTGGTACAGGACAAAAAAAGGACTGAGACTCTGAAAGGTCACCATGTCATTTTCCTTCCTTCATTCTTTGAAGTTGCTGTAGAAGGGAATGATTCCATGATTCATTTCAATGGGTGTTTGTCGATATTAGTTGCATCTCTTGGATGCCTGACCTGAATTTTTAAGGTTGATTTAAAAACTGGGTAATCCCTTAGAAGACAGCTGTTACGTTTGATTGTCTTTAGTACCTGTGGGTAATAGATATTCACTTCACCAACCACCCCTCTTGCCAATTTTAAAGGAAGTTGAAGTTTTCCCTGTTGCTCTGAGGATACTTCATCTCAGAGCAGAATGTTTTCAGCAGGTAATGAACTAAATCTGTTATCCTTGTCAGAGGCTGCATCACATCTCTCTTTAGACTAACTGTTGGGAGCATCTTCAAAATGGGCTTGAACTCTACCATTCCCCGTCACCTCCCAGCTCAGCAGTTTTTCTGATGGACACTAAATGTCCCCAAAGTTTTTGTTTTCCTACCTTCTTGAAACACTGAAAGAAACCATTTTTTGGTGTGTGTCTTTTTGCCTGGTTAAAATAAAATTCTGAGATAAATTATAGTCGTGTAATTTGCCAGTTGTCTTCTTTTAAGTGAACTTTATTCGATATGATGGAAATGTTTTTAACTTAGCTCTATGTCTCTCTTTGAGAAGAAAACTAAGTCTTATTATTGATAAACATATTTGTTGAAATTGACAGCTGTTAGAAAAAATAATTATAATTAAATGATAGATATTATGAATCTGTTTGTCATAATTTCATTGAAATAATTTTCTAGTAGTAGGGATAATGAGAAAATATTTTATACTCTGTTTAGTGTTTTATTTTTTACTATGGTAAATATACTCTTTAAAGGTCAAGAATCTATAATAAGTAGATGGGCTTTGGACCAAACTTTCTTTCTTTCTTTCTTTTTTGCAGTTTCTGGCTGCGGCTGGGTTTGAACCTGCCACCTCCAGCATATGGGGCCGGCACCCTACTGCTTTGAGCCACAGGTGCTGCCCCTGGACCAAACTTTCTTGATGCCTTTGGGCACACATGATTAAAAAAACACAGAATTTACTTACTAGTTTAATCATATATATCTTTACATAGAATATACATATAACATATATACACATATATACATATGCATTATATGCAAGCATATACATAGATAGATAAATAGATAGATACACATATATATAACCATGGATCCAGGGGTCTCATCCTTCCTGCTTATTAACAAGTCCGGACAGTAGAGAAGGAAACTGACAACTTCTTTCTCTCTTGTGCTGCTTCTCTTAGGTGTATTGCCTGTAAACACGCATCAGAAATCTCAAAGGAATTTGAGTAATTATGAGACCGGCCTGAACCTGCTAATTTCGCTTTTATTGTCAGTGTTAATTATTGAGAGTAGGGGTGACACATTCTTGATGGTACTGTAGAGCTGCAGTATCACAACCAGTAAGTACGGTGTTCAGGTGGAGGGAAGGAAATCCCTTGTCCCTGGGATCTGAGATAAATGAAGCTGCTGTATTTTGTCAGGTGTTAAACAAACCAAACACTTCTTCAGTAATGTGGGATCCGAGGATGTACTTAATGGATTTATTGCTCTCAGGAGGAAGTAAGAAAGGACCACAGTATATGAGCTCTTATCTGATGGCCATTCTTGTCTTGGAGCCACCAAGCCCTAAGTTCTCTTAGGAGAACTTTGTCTTTTGGCTTCCTTTAGGGACAAAAAAAAAAAATCTGCAGCTTCAACAAAGCCTACTGGGGACTCCTGGGCATGATTTCCTGGATAATTAACAGTCATTTTATTTATCCCTTATTACGGAAATCTTCAATCACCCATTCATTCATTTCTCCTATGAAGAACTGCATTGGTTCCCATCAGAGTTGCCTACCTTGGGCTGATAAAAAAATAATTTAAATTTCTGTTAAAATTTTTAAACTTAAATTAAAAAACACACAGAGAAATAGAGAGAGAGGCTTTCTTAGCAGTTAAACTAAACTTGACCTGCACATTTTTAATTTTGCAAAGGAAATAATGTGGGCCAATAGAATATAATGACAATAACAGGGAACATTCCTTCTCTCCGCATACCCAAATTAAAACCTCAAGTGTATTCTTAGTTTGTATGTAGTTAAAATAGTGGAAAAGCTGAGTGTTCATACTAGATCAGAGACTACAAGGTATTTCACAGCCTAGGATTTTGTTCTAGCTGTCTATAGATGACCCATAAGATTTCTGAAACCTCTTTTGCCTTCTGAAGATTATGTGATTGGCAATAAGTGATTGCCTACATGCCTATTTTTCTCATAAGTTTCTCTTACTCAAAAGTAGTTAGGAACCACTGACACAATTGCAAACATTCATATCACACCACTATGGCAATTCCCCAGAGTATGAAAAAAAATTAGGTTACACTCTCTAATTAAAGAACTAGGGAGCTAGACCCATAGGGTATTTTTATGCACTGCATAAATTTGATGATAAACTTCAGTTTCATTAATTGGTTGAATTATCATCAATTTTATAAATATTCACTCCTTTGGATCTTAGCACCCTGAATCTCGGCAGGCACTTCAGAGATTCTCAAGTTGAGGGTGCCTCCCTCGTGGGGATCTCCAGGGTGATCAGCAACTGAAGTCTCACTTCTCAGGGAGTGCTAATCATTCCTTGTTTGGCATCAGTAAGTGCTATGAAGCTTCCCCTCATCTGACACTGCACTTCCTTATCTGGTTTCTATAAAATCGTGATGAGAACAGAAGTTATCCTTCATATGGAGTAGCCCCTAATTTCCCAAAGTTCAGATTTTCTTAACTGTGACATTTGTTAGTGAAATGCAAGTTTAGATTGCATATCTGGCAACCATCTGGGATTAGCTAATTGAATAGTTCCAAGGCATTAATGCCGCCTTCAGAAAGGTTTTCAGCTTGAGTGACTATGCTTTCCTTCAAGCTAGTCTTGACCCATAGTTGCTTCTATTAATTTGGAAAGAAAAATACATGAGTAATTTGTCCATCCAATTTGACGGTCACCCCTCTAATCTAAACCTTCTCATTAAAAGGACACTCTAAAAGTTGCATTTCTTTATTTATGGAAATATCATTTATTGTCCTGGATTTTCATAGAACTTGGAGACATTAATATAAAAGCTTCAAGAAAAACAGAAGCTCCAAGATAGGTAGAGATTATCAATATTTTCTCCAAAACCTTTTCTTCTCCTTTTTTCTTTTTCTTTCCACAGGAAGTGATAGATATCTTAGTACTTGGACAAATTGTACAACTTCAGCTTTACCTATACACCAACTAAGTGCTGAAAAATGATTACAGTTGTCTTTTGTTTAATGGCTGGCTTTTTTTTTCACCTTGAAGTACCAGAGGATTTCTGATCATGCAGTCCAGATGCAGTTTTAAACATTGCCTCTAGCTCACTAGAAAATTCTTATCGTCTTCCTTCCAGTTTTTCTTATGTCAACTTTCTGAATGGTAGCTGTTCCTTCTTCTTCTTTTTTTTTTTTTTTTTTTGCAGTTTTTGGTCGGGGCTGGGTTTGAACCCGCCACCTCCAGTATTTGGGGCTGGCACCCTACTCCTTTGAGCCATAGGTGCCACCAAACTTTCTCAATGCTTGAAGTAGAACACACCTTGGCTTTTGAAACTGTGCATTGCCTTATTTGTACTTACCATCTTTTAGTCAGTTAAAACAGTGTTTTTCAAATGGCAGGATCTATAAGTGGTTCATAAAGTCAATTTAATGAGCCACAACTAGCATTATATAGATAAAATAAAATTACCTGGAACAGAGTAGAATAGAATGGTAAGTATCAGAGTGCATCAGTAGTAAGGCGAATAACTATATTGTGAAGCTTTTTTTTCAGTCGTAAAAGTGAGAAAGTTTCAAGGCAAAGTATTTTTTCTCACCATCAGTGATGGTTAAAAACATTTGAAAAAACACTGAATTGAAATTTTAGGACTAGAATATCATCTCCCCAAAATTTCCTAGAAGACATGTTAAACTCTTTAAATCTCCTATTATAACGTTTTAGTTGAGCTTATTATACATGAACCTTTTTTCAAATTTGGTAAAATGCTTCCTCCAGAAAAAAGCATAGGAGCACAGTGCAAAATAAAAATTAGAGTATTCCTCATTTAAGTCCTAGAAATGCTGCCATCCTTATATGATGATTTGATAATCATTTGGAATTTGTTTCCAGATGTTTGGGCCTCCCATTTTAGTTCATACATTCTCATATGTAACCATTTAACATGATTTCCTATCTTTGTCACCCGTGTCTTCTCTCCCTCTCATCTTCTTAGTCACCTATTTGCTACTCTAAGCATATGAAAAATTTCATATTCAAGTCATCTGGCTGGACTTCTGTACAATTTCCCTCTCTAATACTCTTAAAAAGCCTATCTCCCAGGGGTTACTGACATATCCAATGTGTCAAGGGTTAGAAATGAAAGGGTTAGAAATGAAATGGTCCTTCTATTCATTTGCCTTTTTTTCTTTGACTGCAATTTAGGTATGTGTCTTTTTAGAATGAAGCCTGATGTGTCATGAGCACCAAACATGTTCTTTATATATGGTTCCTATACAGGGTAATTATTCATTCTTAGAAACCAGCCATCCAATAATGTAGACTTACATTATTATTGAACTGACAAGCTGAATTTCCCTGGAGTTTGACAAAATAAAAACAGATTGCATTTTCTCCTCAATTCTTAGCAATGGTTAAAAACTGCATTTTCATGCAAACATAAATTACAAGTGGAATTATGATAACTGATTACCCCCCAAAATGCACACAAATCATATGTAATCCTGCCCTGGAGTGCTGTATAGTTGGCTCACTGCATATGCTTACAGCATTTGTCAGGCTATTCAATCATTGCTACTTCCTGTGGCAAAGTGTACAGGGGCGTTTAGAAAACTGGTATGTCTCTATTTCCCTAAATCTACTATTAGGGTGTAGAATCATCGGTGCAGAGCACTGCTGCTTCACAATAGGAATAATCCTGAGTGTGTATCTTCGTTTTATTCATCTTCAATTTCTGTTTGACAGAATTTCATGCTGCTGGAAGATGTTACATTGACAGTCGAGAGATAATTTTCGTTTTTAATCCAGAGAACAAGAGCCACTTGGGAAGTGACTATAAATGTCCTCTGGGTGTCCCAGAGATATGCCTCATCCCTGTGCTGGAAGGAACACACCTCTGGGAAGAAAACAACTTTGATCAGTAATTCTCTTTGGAAAACATCGAGAGCAATAGATTTCACTGATCCTCCCACGAGTCATGGGGTCTGAGATAAGTAAGCCCTTCCATTTCCAAATCAGCTTTCAAGTGGTGGCAACTCTGTCATTACTCACATGCCTCAGTGAGGAACTGAAAAAAGAATAATGTTCTCAAACAAGCCTTTCTTTTTTCCTTTCAGTGTACTCATGGAAGTTTTGTGCAAAATAAGGTCTTTCTCTTAATAAAGTGTTGTAAGCTTTGGTATTCCCAGCGCGGTCTTCCCTGGCTGTGCCTGGAAGGTGTGTGGTATAGATGCTGGTGGAGCTGATGCCTTGGTGTTTACACTGTTCTCCTTGGGTCAGTCCTCCTCACTTCACTGACCTCAAGGCACTGGAAGATGTGGCTCGGATAATACAGAGACCATTTCCTTTCTTTTCTTGACCATTGGGGAACAGGTTTCTTTCTTTATGAGGCAGATGAGCGGCCTGTTGTGCTATCTTTAGGTTATAGGCTTATCAGCTGGTCTGCCACAGTGTGTACGTGTGTGTGTGTTTATACACACATGTGTATATATATCTATACACACACACATACACACAGAGGATGCAAAAAAAAGTATACCTATTTTAAGAAAGGAAAACCCTGTATTAAAACTATAATGCTCAAATCACATTTGACTTATGCAATTATACATTTTTTGGTACCCTCTGTATATATATATATATATATACCCTCTGTATATAGTAATATATACAGAGGGTATATACAGGTACTGATATTGTGATTATCTTATGTAATTATAAGAGATATAAGATACAATATATAGGGTAATAAATGTGTATACATTTTTTGGTACCATCTGTATATAGTATCACTATATACAGTATCACTATATACAGAGGGTATATACAGGTACTACATATGTCATATACTAACTCATGAATGCGCGCATAAAAATAGGAAACTATACTAAACTAGAGGTCCATAAGGGCCAGGATCCCTTCAAATTCATCTTTTAACATGTATGTAATATTTGCTTACATAGTAAGTATGTTGAAAATGCATACATATATTTGTTATATATGCAGAAAATATATACAGGGTATCCATTAAGTTCATGTGCAATTTAAAATAGTTGTCAATTTTAAATTGTACATGAACTCTACAGACACCCTGTATTATATACATATATGAGGTCTGACAATTAATTGCAAACTCCTAGAACAGTGGTTCTCAACCTTCCTAATGCCATGACCCTTTAATACAGTTACTCATATTGTGGTGACTCCCAAAGAATGGTCAGGGGTCACAACAACATGAGGAACTATATTAAAGGGTTGCAGCATTAGGAAGGTTGAAAACCACTGTGAAAAAGTGTTATATATCTCATTGCTGAATATTACTATGCTGACCCTCAAAGCTCTCCCCTTGGGAAGCTATGCACCTACCCCAGTTCCTAGTTCCTCCCTTCAAAACAATTTTGGAACTCTTTTTCTGGAATGGCCATCAAAGCTGTCATTGTATTACCCTTGATGTTCTGAATGTCACTAAAATGTCTTCCTTTCAATAAATCCTTTATGTTCTGGTAAAGAAAAAATTCACTGGGGCCAGATCAGGTTAGTAGGGAGGGTGTTCTAATACAATTATTTGTTTACTGATTAAAAACTCCCTCACAGATAGTGTTATATGAGCTGGTGCATTGTTGTGATGCAAGAGCCATGAGTTGTTCACTAAGATTTTTAGTTAAGATTTTCCTAACTGTTGACAAAGATTGAGTCTTTACTGGATAATCTGGCTTTCAGGTTTGCACTGCTCTGAGAAGTGCAAACTTCTCAGACATAGCTACAGACTATGTCAAGCTATGACCTGCCTGGCTGCAAAAGTCCTAGAAAGACCTAAGGACACCCCAGAAGCCAAGAAATGGAATAAATTGGGAAGATAAGAACACTGAAGATCAGTCCAAAAATCTCAGGAAATATCTAAGAAGCCAGAGGATATGGAAACCTGACTGCTATGATACTTACAGGGAGGGGGCCTGCAGCTGCCACTGCTGACAGATGTATGCAAAGTAATAAAAGAAAATATATTAATTGGTGCCCAACTGGATCTTGGTAAGAGCTGCACCATGACCGCAATCGACGCCTGCCTGAACCTCAGTAAGAGCTCCGCTGTCCAGACCTCCGTAAGAACTGTGCCGCAACCACGATTGGCACCCGCCTGGACTTCCATAAGAGTTGCACCGCAACCGCGATCAGCACCGCCTGGACCTCCGTAAGAGCTACACTGAGACCCCCGACCCCCGACCCACGAGCCATGCCTGCTGGCCTCCAAATGCCCTGACCAGGAACTGCAGGTGTGTAATCCCTCCTGTACCCTCCCTGCCTCCTCACCGGCCCTCTCATCTGGCCAGGGACTCTGGTAGCTGCATGCCCTCCAGAGCCCTCCCTGCATCTGCGCTAAGCCCTTCTCCTGGACAGAGACTGCTGGAGCCTTGGGCTCTCTGTGCCAAAGTCACTGGGCACCAGGCAGCCCAGAACCATGTGCACCATGCCCCACCCTGTTGCTGGATCTGGGTGTGTCACACTCTGGAGCTGCTTCCACAACCAGAACTCCCTGGCTGGGGCAGCCCCAGAGGAGCTACACAGGTCACTCCCTACAAAGATCTAGGAACAATAGAGTGATCCCACTTGGGCCTAATCTTGGAGAGACACCTCCCCAACTCTGAGGATGGCCAGAGGCAATGGTGAAAAACAATCATGAGGTGAAATCAACAGAAAAACTCTGGAAATATGAATAATCAGAGTAGATTAACTCCCCCAAAGATCAATGGGGCA